>WNWK01000101.1:260000-262500 GCA_009830355.1 Cherax destructor | reverse complement strand
TCCCTTCCTATTCCTGCTCCCTCTCCACTTGTAGCTCAACTATATAATCAAAACACAGAACCAAATGATCACTAGCTCCAAGGGGCCTTTCATACGTGATATCCTCGATGTCCGAACTACTCAAGGTGAATACTAGGTCGAGTCTTGCTGGATCATCCCCACCTCTCTCTCTGGTAGTGTCTCTAACATGTTGATGCATGAGGTTTTCCAGTACCACATCCATCATCTTGGCTCTCCATGATTCAGGACCCCCATGGGGCTCCAGGTTTTCCCAATCAATCTCTTTGTGATTGAAATCACCCATAACAGTAACTTTGCTCTCCCCATGTGGGCTCTTCTGGCTACCTCGGCTAGTGTCTACCATTGCTCTGTTGCTCTCGTCGTATTCTTCTCTTGGCCTCCTGCAGTTCTGTGGCGGGTTGTACATTACAGCAATTACCACCTTATGGCCCTCAGACTGAATTGTTCCTACTATGTAGTCCCTTTCACCCATTCCATCCATTCCTTCCACTTCCTCAAATCCCCACCTGTTCTTAATGAGCAGTGCAACTCCTCCTCCCTCTCTTCTCCCTCTATCTTTCCTGAGGATTTGATATCCGGGTGGAAAGATTGCATCTGTTATCATCCTGGTGAGTTTCGTTTCTGTGAGTGCTATTATGTCTGGGGATGTCTCCTTTATTCTTTCATGCCACTCCTCACATTTATTTGTTATACCATCTGCATTTGTATACTAAACCTTTAACTTCTTTTCTAAAACCGTAGTCTGGGGGTATGTTGGGGTTGGGAAAGTGGGAGATCTGATGGGGAACTATGGGTGGTTGGTGTGAAGGTGGAGTTTGTAATGAGGTCAAATTTTTCAGTTCTTCTTCTAATCTCTGTATCTTAGCCTCTGCTGTTGTGACTTGCTTCTCCCACTTCCTGCTTTCTGCAGCTATCCTCTCCTCCATTATCTTGCTTTCTGCAGCTATCCTCTCCTCCATTATCTTGCTTTCTGCAGCTATCCTCTCCTCCATTTTCATGCTAAGCTCCTCTAGCTTCCTTCCCCACTCATGTTCCCTTTTCATGAGCTCTGCTGCCCAATCTTCCTTGCAGACTCATCCTCCAGTCCCCTGGTTTTCCGTCCTGCTCTCTGGGACCCCATTTTTATTTTTTATTTTTAAGATGCCACAGAGTGAAAAACTATGTATTTCTGTGTGGTTGTTTTGTGGTGTGATTGCCTGAGTGTTTGTGTGGGGGGTGGAGGGAGGGAGAGGAGAAACTGAAGACAGTGGGGAAATGGAAGAGAGGTGGGGAGGGGGAAAGAGGGGGGATTATGCGGAGAGAGTGAAGGAGGGAGAAGCAGAGGTGGAGAGAGAATGGGAGAGGGAGAGGGGAGGAGGTGGGTGAGAGAGGGGTTCAGGGAAGGGATTGGGGGAGAGGTGGGTGGAGGGAGCAGGGGAAATAGTGTGTGTGGGCCTGTGTGTGTGTGTGTGTTAGTTTTGTGTGTTTGTATGTGTGTGTGTGTTAGTTTTGTGTGTGTGTGTGTTTGTGTGTGTGTGTGTTAGTTTTGTGTGTGTGTGTTAGTTTTGTGTGTGTGTGTGTGTTAGTTTTTTTTGTGTGTGTGTGTGTTAGTTTTGTGTGTGTATGTATGTGTGTGTGTGTGTATGTTTGTGTGTGTATGTATGTGTGAATAGTAGTGGTGAAATTGTGTTATGGTGTATGGGTGTGTATGTGGAGTTTGCGAGTGACACGTTGTCTGCAGTGCTTCTCTACCTGGCCTGCCCTGACACACCTGACCTACCAGTTAATGTGTGTGTGTGTGTGTGTGTGTGTGTGTGTGTGTGGAACTATATGTGTGTGGATTTATTGTGTGAAAAGTAGTGGTGAAATTGTGTTATGTGTATGAGTGGTATGTGAGGTCTGCGAGTAACACGTAGTCTACAGTGCTCCTCTACCTGGCCTGACCTGACACACCTGATCTACCAGTTAATGTATTCTATGATTCACCTGTCTGCTCGCCCTTTTCTACTAGAAATTACCAATTGCTATTTGTTACTGAGTACTTGATATCCTATTCCTTATCTTACTATGAGAGTTGACCGTTCACAATCAGCTTAGCGGTTAGGTAATTGGAACTTACTCCCGACACCCCGAAAACCACGCATAGGTGAATACTTGCGATGCGATGCAGCTGTCCAGCGTGTAGTATCCTGTAGATTGTCCAACTCGATGTGATGTTCTGGCGTATATCCACTTTCGTTTCTTGTCGATATATAATATAACCTATTCACTGAATTTCTTTCGCTTGTCACATATTAATTTCACTTTATTATCTAGGGTGACACACGTGGCAACGTCGCCTGGAGCACACTAGGCCCACTGATCCCGCCTCCAAATATTTATTTCTAGATCACTTATAAAATTATGGCTCTCCCCACACTTATGTGGCTCAGGGCAACTCGTAAATCACTTCAAGGGTTGTTCACTACCCTGACATACTTGATAACCCCTGCAGTACCCT
>WNWK01000101.1:162500-255000 GCA_009830355.1 Cherax destructor | reverse complement strand
ATACAGTGGACCCTCGGTTAACGAATACCCCGGAAATCGTGCAATTATGTAAGTATAATTTTGTAAGTTCTTGTGGAAGTGTAGTTTTGGGGGTCTGAAATAGACTAACCTACATGACATTATTTCTTAAGGACGTAAATTCGTTCGGTAATGGCACTTGAGCAGGCTTCTGGAATGATTTTTTTTTCGTTAACCGAGGGTCCACTGTATTTTATTGTGTTTATTATTAAATTATTATAAACTTATCTAAAATATTTTTAGTTGGATTAGGCTAAATTAAATTGCGCTTGTTATAATAAGGTTAGGTAAGTTTTCTAAGGTTCTTTTGATACAAAATGGGCCTAACGTATGTAGTATATAGGGTTGTGTTACGGGTATGCCCTGGCCCAACATTTTATAGAGTATATTCCAAGGTTTCACTTAATATTATAAAGCGGATTTCTACACTATTAGCTAAAGTATAGATTTCTGGCCTTATATTATTATCTGACCTCGTGTATCATGATACTAGGATATTACCTTTTATTGTCATATGTTTGTTAATGTATGTTTTGAACTGTATTAGTTAGGCTTTTATGTGTGGTCTACGCAGATTGAGAGACCACTAGTTGGAGTGCCGGGTACTTGTTTACGTACCAGCCGGTCTCCCCCCTCAGTCACGTGACCGACCTAACTTGAGCTTACCACACCGTGGTATTGTCAGTAGGTTCACACACGCTATCCTGGTTAAGAGTAGGTTCACGATCTCTCTCCCAACAAGTCGATTCTCACTCTTAGTAGTCTTATGGTTTCTTCTAAGTTATCCTACTCTTAAAAAGCTGTTAGTCCGAGTAGGTTCACGCAGCCTCTACTGTCAAGGAGTAGATTTTCTCTGAGTTTAAGAATTCCACCTTATAGGCTTGAAGTACTGTACGAGCCCATGAGTCATGTTACATATATTGTAAAAGAGAATTATTAGATCATATGATTGGATTATATGAATTATCGTATAATAAATACAACGAATTTTACCTTTTGGGTCATTCTCCCCTTTTCAATACCTTTATTTAAAATCTTGTTATGATGGGGCAAAACAGACCCATAGATGAATCCCTGATCGTAATAAGTTGTGAATGACTTTGTTGTGTAATCACCTATTTGTGGTAGCAGGGGTCAAATCACAGCTCCTGACCCCGACTCTTCGCCACTAGGTCCACTCTCTCCCTGCTCCATGAGTTTGATCGTATTTCTTAAAAGAAACTTACGCTACGGACAGGATTCGAACCTGTGCGGGCAAAGCCCAATGGATTTCAAGTCCATCTCCTTAACCACTCGGACACCGCAGCTGTGTGTGTGTGTGTGTATATATATGTATGTGTATTTTATAGCCATACTTATGTACAGCAGTTACAAGTCTGCTGTCCAACTCTCCCACGGGTCCCCTCTCTTGTATCATGGGAAGACCTTTCAGGTTTAATTATTTTTCTGCTCTTCTCCTTTAACGCAAATGTCAGTCCCATCGATGGGAAGATTCAAATGCCAACACCGGCGTGGATCACATGTAATTTTTACCACCATTCCTCTCTAGCTGGTTACTTAATTATCTTTCTTTGTAATAGGTAATTGGTGAGCCATTCAGCATGTATCGTCCCATTTCTGCTAATTACTGCCTGAGCGGATATCATAATATACGTAAAATATTAAATAATGTTGTTAATTAGTTCTTTTTAATGCTTCAATATATATATATATATATATATATATATATATATATATTATATTATTTTTACTGTCGTACTAATATTACTACTGCTACTGCATGTACTATTACTACTACTGCATGCACTATTACTAGTACTACTACTGTATGTACTATTACTACTACTGTATGTACTATTACTACTACTACTGTATGTACTATTACTACTACTACTACTGCATGTACTACTGTTACTACTACTGCATATACTATTACTACTACTGCATATACTATTACTACTACTGCATATACTATTACTACTACTGCATATACTATTACTACTACTGCTATTATAAGTGCTACTACTTCTACTATTGCTACTACAGGTAAAACAACAATTGCGACTATATCAGAAAGAACAACTACTAATACTGGATAAGAAATGTTAATTATTTATATGACATATCTAGTGATAAATATATTAGATGCTTGAAGAGTGGCAAGAATAGTGTTTTCATTATTTAGGGATCTGACACAGATCGGAAACACTTTTACATCATTTTCAGCTGTTGTGTTGTAAAATAAAATCGGTGAGAACCAGTATACATTGAGAAAAAGATTTGCGAACTATAATATAACTCCCCCTGTGGTTTAGCGCTTCTATTTGATTATAATAATAATATAATATAACTAATTTTGGATTGATATACAGACACATAGGAGTATAATCTAATATTTTAGTGTTATGGAAGGAATGATGTTGAGATTTTACAGATTTTTAGAAATAAATTTCTTTTAACTTTGAGAATGATGTGAAATAATTCATTTATTGAATAAACTAAGGCAATACTTAAATGGGACACAAATATTTTATTTATTAGTGTGACTAGAGTGGTAAAAGTGACAAACATAATGATGGAGATAGTTATGTGTTGCACTCAAAGTTAGTGAAACTGGGATCACATATGTTGCTTTATTTTATATATTTTATAAACGTTACAGCCATTATTATATTCCTCGTAATTTACTGTGGGATGATAGAAATACTTAGAAACACAAAAACTGTCAGTTGAGACTTTAATTGCTTTTAATAGCTACTATCTCTTGGTTATAGACCATTCCGTCTGGGTCCGGGTTCGATTCCCTGCGAAGGGGTGGAAACATTGGACGTGTTTCCTTACACCGGTTGTCTATGTTCACCCATCAGTAAAATGGGTACCTGGGTGTTAGTGGACTGGTGTGGGTCGCATCCTGGGACACAACTGACCTAATTTGCCCGAAATGCTCTGCATAACAAGCGGCTTTCTATATAGTAGTATGTCATTGATGTCAGGTATGATCTGTATACCTTGTACATGTACTTGTAGCAAATAAATATATTATTATTATTAACTGTAATAAAATATACAAATTTTTTTGTGGGACTTAAAGCATTGTTGTATACTGTATTTAAATAGGATGGCAGGTATACAATAGTATGGTAGGTATACATATAGGAACTAGCTCATGCTGTTGCAGAGAGGTTCTATCAGTTTTCATTCAAGCATTATATTGTTTTAATTCAAGCAATATATTTTCACATAATATATATATATATATATAAAAGCTTAATTAAATTGTCTTGGGGGTCAACTGTGAAGTTGTGGCTGTGGTCATCAAGTGTTGTTAAATTATAAAAAAATAGGAGTTTGATTTGAATGAAAATCCTATAGATCTTTATTGTCTCGACTTTAGAATTTTTTGGGCATTACAAGTTTTTGTTTCTTACAGATTAGTTTCTTAAACGATTTTTTTTTATCACAGTATCCATGATTTATTTTTAAAACTTCTGTTGGGGCGTGAGGAAGGTATTATTTATGAAAGAATTCAGGGATAATAGTTAGCCGTACTTGAGCCCTGGAGGTGGGAAGGGCAGTACCTTCACTCTGAAAGATGGGTGAGGATATTATAGTTATATCGGAGGTTCATCTGAAGACAGTTATTGTATGGATGACGGCGAATGTGATTCATTCTTTTTTGTCTCACCTTACCCTGTTAGGAGATTGCCGATTGTGTGTGTGTGTTTGGTGCCGAATAGGTAAAATTGGTCAGTTAACAAGAACTCGTTTAAAATTAAGTCCTTTCTAAAATTTTCTCTTATACGTTTAAATATATGTTTTTTTTTTCATTTATGATAATGTAAAAATTAATAATTTTGTACCAAAAGAACCTTAGAAAATTTACCTAACTTTATTATAACAAGCGCAATTTAATTTAACCTAATCCAACTAAATATATTTTATATAAGTTTACAATAATTTAATAAATACAATGAAATATATTTTTTCGTTAGATTCAGAATGATTTTTGCGAAATTATTGCATACACAAATTTTCGCTTGCCTTATTCGGCAAGAAGAGTGTTGCTATTTAAGCCAAAATCGCAAGTTTTACCTATTCGGCACGACATATATATATATATATATAAAATATATATATATACGTACATATATACAAAATCTCTCTCTCTGCAAGGTCACGAAATTCATGGAGACCTAAAAAAAGAGTGTAGTGTAGGGTGAATATTGATGATGGTGGCCACAGAGCAGCACGTGGAGTGATACCTGGAGGCAGGTAACTCTTGCCTCCATACCTCATGTAAGCTGCAGTGTCACGTAGCTCCGTGTTCATCATCTATCTCTGACTGCATGTTTCCTCTCAGTTCATATGTTCAGTATATACTGATGAAAGTATTTTCGATGTTGAATGAGGTAGTTGATAGGCTTTAAACTTATAAAACTAATTGTCAGTTAACCCACAAAATGGACTGGAAATTTTCGACATTTTAGTCCATTGTAGAGCATTATCAAGTATTTTCTCACATGTGTATCACATATAAATTTCGGTAAGAAGCACAGTCAACTTGTAATGTGCACGTAATGTTGTTGCAGACACGACTTGCTGTATGTTATGACCAGGTCATAAGTGTCACTGCAACACTCCAGTGATGCTGCTCTACAGCGTCTCTGTCATCTCATTTAATAACACCAACCACCACTGTAATTGTTATGTAACATCACGATTACTACAGTGCTACACACTACCAATATATCTGTTGAACACCACGAATATTACTACACACCACAGCAATAACTGCTGTTACATACGACAGCTATAACTGTAACACACCACAGCTGTAATTAGAGAGACAGAGACAAAGAGTTTGATTCTGATATATATTAATTGAACGAAATTATGTATTGTGTACCGCCAAATAGATATTTAAATTACGCTGAAATCACTAACGCATAAAAATAAATACAGAACTCTTTACAACAAAGTTGTTTCAGTGTTCACAATATTGAGAGAAACTAGACTGAGTGATGACTGTTTGGGATACTCGCAAGGGATCATCTGAGGATACCTTGTGTGGTGATTCTTTGCTTAGTGTGAAAAAATAGCTCAGGTAGGCCAGCGGATGCTTAAATACTTAATACGTTATTATCTGATTAAAAGCCTTTGTCATTTAATAAAACCCTTTGTCATTTGACACTCGTCATGTTTCCTGACGAACAAAACACCACTACCGCCTCTAGTGATCAGTAATGCTTGTCTCATCTCCATGCCTTCCCGGCCCCCACTCGCCACTCCATCTAATATTTACAGTTCCATCAATACCATGTCTGCAAAGGGATTAAATTCTGTATTATTTGCCGTGCGTCCTCCACCCATTGAAACTTTCATCTTCCGTGTCTCTGTTGGAGGAATGATCTTCGACCTTACAGCCACAGTTCCAATACTCCACCAGTTACTCTCTTCTTGCAATTTCAACATTTTAATCCACTTGTTTACCTTCAAAACACTACGTATATATACTCCTTGTGAATGAGTTATAATAATAAAAACAATGGGTATTTATAAGAAGAAAGGGTATAGAAGAAAGGTTGTAGGTAGATTTGTAGGGAGGGCTGAAGAGTGGGGGAGGTGGGATACGCCTACTGGACTCAGCTAGGGAGGAGAGTTGTGTTTGTTATGTGATCCGGACCTCCATTGTTTGTGCTGGCACACATAATGCTGCGGGGACGCCAGCCACACACACAGTGAGAGGGGATAGGAAAGGGTGAGAGGGAACAAGAAAAGGAAAGAGGGAGCAGAAATAGTGAGAGGGGGAAGCAGAGAAAGAATGAGGGGGGCAGAAATGGGTGAGAGAGAACAAGAGAAGAAATGAGCAGAAATGGATTAAAATTATTAGAGGGGAATGAGGAAGGGGCATAAAGGATGAAAGGAATTTGTTTGGTACCAAAGAAAGGATGAGAGGACATAAAGCGTAAGAGGGATCATGGAAACGCGAAAAAGACGAAGAGGGGAAGAGAAAGAATTTAGTGAGGGGGAACATAAGAGAGAACGAGAAAGCATAAAAAAGGATTGAAGGGAATAAATGGTTGAGGGAGATCAATGGGGGGAAGATAAAAGAAAAGGAAATAATGAAGGGACAGAATGTGTAAGAATTAGTGAGGGAGAAAAGAGAAAGAACGAGAAGAAAGAAAAGGTTGAGAGGGAAGTTATAAAAAGGAATTAGGAGGAAGAAATAGATGAAAGTGATCAGTGAATGAGGACCTACAGGAGTGAGGGAGCGTAAAAGGATGAGAGAGGAACCAAAGAATGAATGAGAGGGAAGAAATTGGTGAGAAATAAGTGAGAAATTAGTAAGTAGCACTCTGAAATGGAATAAATATGGGGACAGAGAACAAGGTTAAATAGATGAGCGAGAGGATAGTAAGAAAAGAGGGGAAAAAATACTTTATGGGGTGGAAAATATAGAAAAGGGAAGTGAGGGGGACCGGAAGAGGAAGGAGTGGGAAGGGAAGCACTGAACGTAATAAAACACTAGAGGAATGTATTCTTAAGAGGAGGCGAGGCGGAGCATAGAAGAGAAGTATATATGAAAAGAGGAGAAGAGGAAAGAAGACAAAAGAAGGGGAGAGGAGGAAGATAAGAAAAGAGAGGGGAAGACAATATAATATAAGGAGGAGATGGCAAGTGGGTCGGAGAGTGGGGGGAAGACCAAGTGTGCTTGAGATACACCAGACCTGGTCGTCAAGATCACACCAGACCTGGTCGTCAAGATCACACCAGACCTGGTCGTCAAGATCACACCAGACCTGGTCGTCAAGATCACACCAGACCTGGTCGTCAAGATCACACCAGACCTGGTCGTCAAGATCACACCAGACCTGGTCGTCAATATCACACCAGACCTGGTCGTCAAGTTCACACCAGACCTGGTCGTCAAGATCACACCAGACCTGGTCGTCAAGATCACACCAGACCTGGTCGTCAAGTTCACACCAGACCTGGTCGTCAAGATCACACCAGACCTGGTCGTCAAGATCACACCAGACCTGGTCGTCAAGATCACACCAGACCTGGTCGTCAAGTTCACACCAGACCTGGTCGTCAAGATCACACCAGACCTGGTCGTCAAGATCACACCAGACCTGGTCGTCAAGATCACACCAGACCTGGTCGTCAAGATCACACCAGACCTGGTCGTCAAGATCACACCAGACCTGGTCGTCAAGATCACACCAGACCTGGTCGTCAATATCACACCAGACCTGGTCGTCAAGATCACACCAGACCGGGTCGTCAATATCAACAGACTGGCCAAGTATAGAGGAAGACTGGTGAGTAAGATAGTAAGTAGACCTGGTGGTAAAATCACAGAGAACAAGGTTAATAGTACGAGAGGTCGTAAGATCAACAGGACACTGGTCGGAAAGATGAAAGACCTGGTGCCGGGAAAAGGGGAAGAAAGGGAAACCTGAACGTAATAACACACCGGACCGGGTATCTAAGAGAGCGAGCGGAGCATGGGTCAAGACAAAGCACGGAGACCTGGGTCAGCAAGACAAACAGACTGGGTAAAGATAAAAAGAGACGGTCGTCAATTTATAACGAGAGCTGCTGGTCGTCAAGGAAGACCAATGTCTTCAGTTTACACCAGACCTGGTCGTCAAGATCACACCAGACCTGGTCGTCAAGAACACCGGACCTGGTCGTCAAGAACACCAGACCTGGTCGTCAAGAACACCGGACCTGGTCGTCAAGAACACACCGGACCTGGTCGTCAAGAACACACCGGACCTGGTCAAGACCACACCAGACCTGGTCGTCAAGATCACACCAGACCTGGTCGTCAAGATCACACCAGAGCTGGTCGTCAATAACACACCAGAGCTGGTCGTCAAGAACACACCGGACCTGGTCGTCAAGAACACACCGGACCTGGTCGTCAAGAGCACACCAGACCTGGTCGTCAATACCACACCAGACCTGGTCGTCAAGACCACACCAGACCTGGTCGTCAAGATCACACCGGACCTTGTCGTCAAGATCACACCGGACCTTGTCGTCAAGATCACACCGGACCTGGTCGTCAAGATCACACCGGACCTGGTCGTCAAGATCACACCGGACCTGGTCGTCAAGATCACACCGGACCTGGTCGTCAAGATCACACCGGACCTGTTCGTCAAGACCACACCGGACCTGGTCGTCAAGACCACACCGGACCTGGTCGTCAAGATCACACCGGACCTGGTCGTCAAGACCACACCGGACCTGGTCGTCAAGACTACACCAGACCTGGTCGTCAAGACCACACCGGACCTGGTCGTCAAGAACATACCGGACCTGGTCGTCAAGAACACACCGGCCCTGGTCGTCAAGACCACACCAGACCTGGTCGTCAATAACACACCGGACCTGGTCGTCAAGAACACACCGAACCTGGTCGTCAAGGTCACACCAGACCTGGTCGTCAAGAACACACCGGACCTGGTCGTCAAGAACACACCGGACCTGGTCGTCAAGACCACACCAGACCTGGTCGTCAAGACCACACCAGACCTGGTCGTCAAGATCACACAGGACCTGGTCGTCAAGACCACACCAGACCTGGTCGTCAAGGTCACACAGGACCTGGTCGTCAAGACCACACCAGACCTGCTCGTCAAGATCACACAGGACCTGGTTGTCAAGACCACACCAGACCTGGTCGTCAAGAACACACCGGACCTGGTCGTCAACACCACACCGGACCTGGCCGTCAAGATCACACCGGACCTGGTCGTCAAGAACACACCGGACCTGGTCGTCAAGACCACACCGGACCTGGTCGTCAAGACCACACCGGACCTGGTCGTCAAGACCACACCGGACCTGGTCGTCAAGACCACACCAGACCTGGGTGTCAAAATTACATTACGCCTTATATGGTGGGAACACCAGATAGGTACATTTCCCTGTCACATTCCATCTCATATAATGAAAACAAGTCTGTCAGCCTAGGTTCACTGACTTCGGTGGTCTGTCAGCCTAGGTTCACTGACTTCGGTGGTCTGTCAGCCTAGGTTCACTGACTTCGGTGGTCTGTCAGCCTAGGTTCACTGACTTCGGTGGTCTGTCAGCCTGAGTTAGCTAACTTTGGTAGGGCATAATGATATCGTTAAATAGAAATAAAAAAAAGTAACGTTTAGAGTAAGATATTGTTATCACTTTAACAGTTGGAACTCACACTCTGGTTATTTAACCTAAGATAATGGGGGATAGCCTAGGATAGTGTAAGATAGGCTAGGATAGTGTGAGATTGCTTAGGATAGTGTAAGATAGGCTAGGATAGTGTGAGATTGCTTAGGATAGCCTAGGATAGTTGGGGGATAGCCTAGGATTGTGTGGGATAACCTAAGATAATGGGGGATAGCCTGGGATAGTGTAAGATAGGCTATGATGGTGTGGGATTGCTTAGGATAGTATTTAAGTTGAAGGACGTTTGACATTATTGTTATACGGATGGGGAAGCCCCAAGACCGCTAAGTCATACAACTCCAGAGATTTTTTTTTCGTTTCAGAGAAGACAACAATGGTGTTAGTACTAGACTTAGTGTTTACTAGAGAAGGCAACAATAGTGTTAGTACTAGACTTAGTGTTTACTAGAGAAGACAACAATGGTGTTAGTACTAGACTTAGTGTTTACTAGAGAAGGCAACAATGTGTTAGTACTAGACTTAGTGTTTACTAGAGAAGGCAACAATGGTGTTAGTACTAGACTTAGTGTTTACTAGAGAAGGCAACAATAGTGTTAGTACTAGACTTAGTGTTTACTAGAGAAGGCAACAATGGTGTTAGTACTAGACTTAGTGTTTACTAGAGAAGGCAACAATGGTGTTAGTACTAGACTTAGTGTTTACTAGAGAAGACAACAATGGTGTTAGTACTAGACTTAGTGTTTACTAGAGAAGGCAACAATGGTGTTAGTACTAGACTTAGTGTTTACTAGAGAAGGCAACAATGGTGTTAGTACTAGACTTAGTGTTTACTAGAGAAGACAACAATGGTGTTAGTACTAGACTTAGTGTTTACTAGAGAAGGCAACAATAGTGTTAGTACTAGACTTAGTGTTTACTAGAGAAGGCAACAATGGTGTTAGTACTAGACTTAGTGTTTACTAGAGAAGGCAACAATAGTGTTAGTACTAGACTTAGTGTTTACTAGAGAAGGCAACAATGGTGTTAGAAACTAGACTTAGTGTTTACTAGAGAAGGCAACAATGGTGTTAGTAATAGACTTAGTGTTTACTAGAGAAGGCAACAATGGTGTTAGCACTAGACGTAGTGTTTACTAGAGAAGGCAACAATGGTGTTAGTACTAGACGTAGTGTTTACTAGAGAAGGCAACAATGGTGTTAGCACTAGACGTAGTGTTTACTAGAGAAGGCAACAATGGTGTTAGCACTAGACGTAGTGTTTACTAGAGAAGGCAACAATGGTGTTAGTACTAGACGTAGTGTTTACTAGAGAAGGCAACAATGGTGTTAGTACTAGACGTAGTGTTTACTAGAGAAGGCAACAATGGTGTTAGTACTAGACGTAGTGTTTACTAGAGAAGAGGAAGTAACAATCATCTTGTGTTGAAACTGATATGTTGCTAAACACGACCTGAGGAGGACAACGTGATCAGAGAGAAAGTGAAAGGTAGTTGCCAGTCCTTGGAATAAGCACCCTTCACCAGCATCATAACAATCCTCACTCAAGGAGGGACAAGTGTCTGCTATATAGATTCAAGTTAGCATTTTTTTTCTTTTGTAGTTTTTCTCGCGTTTTGTCATAATGCTGAAGATATTTTCATAATTTCTGTTAACATAAGAAAGGAGGAACACTGCAGCAGGCCTGTTGGCCCATACTAGGCAGATCCTTCACAATCCATCCCACTAACAGAATATTTGTTCATCCCAATTTTCAATGCTACCCAAGAAATAAGCTTTAAAAATTCTATTTACTCATGTGTAAGTCCCACTCAAATCCAACCCCTCTCACTCATGAATTTATCCAACCTAAATTTGAAACTACCCAAGGTCCTAGCTTCAGACTATTCCACTCATCAACTACACTACTCTGTATGTTGGATAGACCATCCCGAAGGATAGGTATTCCCGAGTGACTGAGTCAAACTCTGCTATAATAAAACCTTTGAAGCTGCCGTAGCTGCTGAACCCAAAGTGGAATACTTGACGATATCCTCATCACCCTACTAAAGTTTACCAGCTCAGTCCGGCAGATTTCATCACTTAATATAGATTATAACAGGGAAACATAAGTAGGTTTTCTTCCCACGATCTAACTATTGGATCCAAATGGCATATGGTATTGTAACTATTGTATAAGAGTAGAGTAGCACCACACTGATGTACCCAATTTTGTTTAATAAAAAAACAGGGTGCCAATATCAGAAGCAGCAGCAAGAGGGGCGGAGGGCCGGCAGGGTGGGGCTGTTTCCCTCCCTGCCTCCCTAGGTAACCGCAGCGTGTCAGGGGGACGTAGTGTAACCCGTCACCCAGCACGTGCCTGCGACCCGTAGCACGTGCGGCGCGTGGGTGGGCGGGGGTGACGCCTCTCAGCCAAGATACGGACACGGCCGCGAGTCACGGACAACACATTCACGGCTGCTATTCACAGACACGGTCGCGAAGCTTATTTTTTTAATGATTAAACATAATTAGGTACTTGAGCAGTGTGCTTCTGTCCTTTTCACCAGCATAATTTTACTGTCATATTCTATCACTAAGGATGGGTTTCGTACATCAGGTAATGCCATCTGGCGCGCTAAATCCGCGTGGATAATTTAATGCAAGAAAGATGAAGACTCGATCCACTGTCTACTAATGGCGAGATAAACTCCCCTCTCTCAGGAGGGTTCCTCTCCCTCATGGTAGGAAAGCAGAGAGGCCACAGACCTAATGAGGAGGCTGGGGACCACAGAGAGAACATGATAGCTGGGATATAGCCAGCAACACTATAATGATGAAATGGAGAAGACACGGAGGTGAGGGTGATGTCAACACGATACAGAAATTAAATAGCACGGGGTCCTATGGGTGAAGCTGTGGGGGGACCCAGAGCCTTGGAGATTTAAAGAAAAAGGTTTCATGGGAAAATACCGATATTTCTTCTTGAGGCTGTTTGAATATTGTATTATGTTGATAGAAAACGATGAAGCTTTGTATTGTTCAACGCTGTTTTAGCTGTGTAAGATGGTGGCAGAGGGTGATGGTACTGGCAGAGGGTGATGGTACTGGCAGAGGGTGATGGTACTGGCAGAGAGTGATGGTACTGGCAGAGAGTGATGGTACTGGGAGAGGGTGATGGTACTGGCAGAGAGTGATGGTACTGGCAGAGGGTGATGGTACTGGCAGAGAGTGATGATACTGGCAGAGGGTGATGGTACTGGCAGAGAGTGATGGTACTGGGAGAGGGTGATGGGTACTGGCAGAGTGATGGTACTGGCAGAGGGTGATGGTACTGGCAGAGAGTGATGGTACTGGCAGATGGTGATGGTACTGGCAGAGAGTGATGGTACTGGCAGAGAGCGATGATACTGGCAGAGGGCGATGGTACTGGCAGAGAGTGATGGTACTGGCAGAGGGTGATGGTACTGACAGAGAGTGATGGTACTGGCAGAGTCTGATGGTACTGACAGAGAGTGATGATACTGGCAGAGGGTGATGGTACTGGCAGAGAGTGATGGTACTGGCAGAGGGTGATGGTACTAGCAGAGTGTGATGGTACTGACAGATGGTGATGGTACTGGCAGAGAGTGATGGTACTGGCAGAGTCTGATGGTACTGACAGAGTGAGGATACTGGCAGAGGGTGATGGTACTGGCAGAGAGTGATGGTACTGGCAGAGGGTGATGGTACTGGCAGATGGTGATGGTACTGGCAGAGAGTGATGGTACTGGCAGAGAGTGATGGTACTGGCAGAGAGTGATGGTACTGACAGAGAGTGATGATACTGGCAGAGGGTGATGGTACTGGCAGAGAGTGATGGTACTGGCAGAGGGTGATGGTACTAGCAGAGTGTGATGGTACTGGCAGATGGTGATGGTACTGGCAGAAGGTGATGGTACTGGCAGAGGGTGATGGTACTGGCAGAGGGTGATGGTACTGGCAGAGGGTGATGGTACTGGCAGAAGGTGATGGTACTGGCAGAGGGTGATGGTACTGGCAGAGGGTGATGATGCTGGCAGAGAGTGATGATGATACTGGCAGAGGATAAAGATGGTTGATACAGGCAGAGGGTGATGATTGTCGACCCTAGCAAAGGTGACTGATGATTCTTATTACTGGAGAATGATGATGGTTCTTTAATGACTGTGTTGATGGTTAGGTAATAGGAGTAAACAAGGTTCCAGGGCCGAAATGCTTCCTCACAATTGTCTTGGTGTTTGCTCATGTCTCATTTTCCTCTTTTAATAATAACTTTATTACAGACTCATGTCCATTTTATGGACAGTCATACGTATGATTTTCATATAAAATACTACTCGTGTATAGCGATGGGATACCGATGCTCAGACTTATGGAAATTATATATATTTACGTAAATGGGTATAAATATACACTACAGTAATATAGGAGCTTCCAATTTAAAAATAAGTTGGCTTTTCTGGTGTTCGAAGTTAAAATGAGTTGTTTGTTTTTAAGGAAATAACACAAGAGGTAGTTATGGTTGACACACACGGGAGAACTGTTCAGCGGTTGCAGAACTTTAGCTGATTCTCACGTGTTCCTTTTGTAAGTGTTGATGTATAGCTGTGGGTGTGGATATGTCTAAGCATGGCTGTGCAATACAATCGCAGTCAGGTAATCTTAACAATGCAGAACAAGCCACATGGGGATGGAAATCTTTAGCCCAAGATCTTTCGCACTCTCGTGCGTCATCGGGAGCTATACAGTGTTGCAAGACAGCAGCAGAGATGATGGAAAATACTGAGGCAAGGCAGAAGGTATCAGTGGCCGTCCATGTTACTATTCTGTGACATGAGCCGCCACTGATACCTTCTGCCTTGCCTCAGCATTTTCCCTCCTATCTGTTGCTATTCTTGCAACACTGCATAGCTCCTGACGACGCAAGAGAGTACGAAAGATCTAGAGCTAAAGATTTCCATCCCCATTTGGCTTGTTCTGCAAGGGTGGCTATGTGTAAGTATAAATGTTGCAGTGTTTGTGAAGTGTAAGTGTGGATGTGTGTAAATTTGGATATGTATTAAGGACCTCCTGCACCTGCTTGCATTGTTAGGGCACGTGTAGCTTATTCCTCGGTATTATATATATTTGGGAAATTAGACAACCCCAGATTAGATTAGTGTCTGTCTTGCGTTTAGCGGTAGGAGGATTGGGCCTCCGTGACCTCGTTTAGCGGTAGGAGGATTGGGCCTCCGTGACCTCGTTTAGCGCTTGATATGTTCTAAAAATAATTGTTAGTGTAGTAGTCAGGACATTGTTGGAGGTCGCTTTCCTCTGCTACCCTGCAACCAAAGTACCCAGGTTCAATCTTGGGGCGGGTTAAGGTTCAAGCTTGTTTCCTTGAGCCTTTTGTCCCCCCCCCTGTTTACCTGACAGTAAATAATTACCTGGATGTTAGTTGACTGTTGTGGGATTATCGTCCCCCCCCCTCCCATCCTAATGACTCGTTCCCAGACCAGACCTAAATTACAAGTGAAATATTATGGCAAGAAAAACTCCTAAGAAACCCAATATAACAAAGATAAGCTTCTTGTATTAAGTATAGAAATATTTACTTATCTTACATGTTCATGAGACTGAAATATTTATCTATCATCTTACATGTTCATGAGACTGAAATATTTACCTATCATCTTACATGTTCATGAGACTGAAATATTTATCTATCATCTTACATGTTCATGAGACTGAAATATTTATCATCTTATGCAATGAAATTTACTATCATCTTAATGTTCATGAGACTGAAATATTTATCTATCATCTTACATGTTCATGAGACTGAAATATTTACTATATCTTACATGTTCAGGGCAGATCATGCGACTAAATATTTACTATCATCTTACATGTTCATGAGACTGAAATATTTATCTATCATCTTACATGTTCATGAGACTGAAATATTTACCTATATTTACATGTTCATGAGACAAAGAAAAGACCAGCAGTCATGCCCGACTACTAAACGTTAAATGACAGTGTTTGGTGGTGATAGTGACTGATAAGAGCAAAACTATTATTATAATCGTGGTGAAGAATACCTAATCTTCCAATTTCTTGGATTAAGAGCCCTTCTCCAGCAACCAGGCAACCGCCTTGAAGGGAACGGTAACTAGATAATAACATTACATTAATGACGATGCCGGCGACGATAGGGTCATGAGAAGGTCTGGATGATTACAGATGATGAGGGATGCTGCCCATCGCTTGTTAGCAAGTTGTGAAGGGAAGTGAGGAAGATGGAGAGTGAAGATGTAGGAAGGAGGAGAGTGAAGATGTAGGAAGGAGGAGAGTGAAGATGTAGGAAGGAGGAGAGTGAAGATGTAGGAAGGAGGAGAGTGAAGATGTAGGAAGGAGGAGAGTGAAGATGTAGGAAGGAGGAGGGTGGAGTTTTAAGGAGAGTAAAGAAGTAGCAATATTTTCTTTTCTTCAAAAGGGGCTTGTTTATTGTGCACCCCCATATTCGCCCTGTGGACGGTAGCACAAGAACATGTGGGTACACAATAAAAGTCTAGGAACTAGGTTCCAAAAGGGATAACAGGAGTACAGCTGGATATATATTTACAATTTATATTTTATCTGTTATAAGCCTGTATAGGCTATTTGCTTAAAAATGTCTCGTATCGTATTTTCATTTAAAAGATAGATTGACATATCACTTATCATACTGTCTCTATACTCATTAATAAGTAGAGAGTCAAGCGTAGTGTTGAAGAGAGTGGACAAAATGCTCATCACATACTTTCTATTTAATTTCATCATCGTCTGTGTATATGCCAAACTTCCAGAAGTATGTATCTCTAACCTAAGCCTGGCTACTGCACATTCAGTCTTGACATTGCAAGTTTCTTCCGTTGTTATAGTAAGTCAGAGTTCTTCTTAGTCTTCTAACCATATTCCTAAAGCATTCAGATTCATTCATTATTTACTTCTCTCTCTAATATTATTTCTAATACTTCACACAGGCAGACAAGTTATATTCAACTTCTCCATTTCTTAGTCTAATTTGTCAGCTTTATTGTATAGGAGTAATTCGATGCGTGATGGAATCGTTAAGAACTGTACCTTAATTCATTTCTCTCTGTTTTAATATTCATTTCTGGTTTTTCCAGTCAGAATGTTGTCAGTCATTACGTGAATCAAGAGCATTTAGTGATGACATAGAATCGGTAATAGCCAAGAAGTCAGGATCATTGTCATAAGGCAACATTAATGTCATTGAGATGGTAAACAGTTGAGTCTGTAATGTATAAACCCAATTGTTAATTTAGGAAGGAGAAAGCAAATGTAGGAGGGAAGAGAGTGGAGACGTAGGAAGGAGGAGAGTGAAGACGCAAAAAAAAAGAGAGGAAGAAGAGGGGGAGGGGCAAGAAGAAGAGACGAGGAAGAACGAGAAAAGGAAGAGGGGATGAGCGGGAAGAGGAAGAGAGGAGGAGCGGGAAGAGAGAGAGGGACGGAGCGGGAAGAGAGAGAGAGAGAGAGGGACGGAGCGGGAAGAGAGAGAGAGAGAGAGGGACGGAGCGGGAAGTGGAAAAGAGAGATGGGGAGAGGGGAAGGGTTACTGCTTCAGCTGGGACTCATCACTCAAGCGGCAGTTAAGCGCAACCCGTAAGTCTGTCACGCCTCGCCAGGGGGAGGGGAAAAAATAAGAAATCTTATGTTGGTACCGTGTTCTTGTATGTGTGATGATCATGTGAATGTATGGAAAACTATGTTACAGCACCAGTATGTATATATATATATATATATATATATATATATATATATATATGTCGTGCCGAATAGGTAAAACTTGAGATTTTGGATTAAATAGCAACGCTCTTCTTGCCGAATAAGGCAAGCGAAAATTTGTGTATGCAATAATTTCGCAAAAATCATTCTGAACCTAACGAAAAAAATATATTTCATTGTGTTAGTTTATTATTAAATTATTGTAATATTTTAATATTTCTGGTAATAAACTATTTTATAATGAGGTACGTGCGACTTCAGAAGTAAAGTTATGCTCTTCTTCAATAATTATTTCATATTTTAGCTCATTCTATTCTTCAACCATTGTTGCTGTTGTTACTGCCCATGCTGCTGTTGTTACTGCCCATGCTGCTGTTGTTACTGCCCATGCTGCTGTTACTGCCGGTACTGTTGTTACTGTCGGTACTGTTGTTACTGTCTGTAGTCTCTTGTTATCCCTGTTGAAGGTACTAACAAATCTGGAATACAAGGGCGAGATGTCCACACGATGGAGTAAAAGACATATATAGAGAAGAAGCTTTTATCCTGACAACGTTTCGCTCTGCATAAAGCTTTATAGGATTATTATAAAGTTTTACGCAGAGCGAAACATTGTCATGATGAAAACTTGTTCTTCATATGTATCTCTTACTCCATAAGAATCTTCATTATTCTTTTCACATCCTTAAAAGAGTTTATATGTGGTTATTATTCTCCTGCTATCAGCCAGCGTCAGCATCTATAATGTTTTCACTGTCATTATAAGTCTTATTATGTTGTTGATTTGGGAGCCATTTTGTAGCTATTCGTTGTTGCTTTTTTATTTCTGATTCACATTTTGTGTGTACTCACCTAGTTGTGGTTGCAGGGGTCGATTCATAGCTCCTGGCCCCGCCTCTTCACTGGCCGCTACTGGGTCACTCTCCCTGCGCCATGAGCTTTACATACCTCTTCTTAAAGCTATGAATGGTTCCTGCCTCCACTACATCGCTTCCCAAGCTATTCCACTTCCCGACCACTCTGTGACTGAAGAAATACTTCCTAACTTCCCTGTGATTCATCCGAGTCTTCAACTTCCAACTGTGTCCCCTTGTTGCTGTGTCCCATCTCTGGAACATTCTGTCTCTGTCCACCTTGTCAATTCCTCTCAGTATTTTATATGTCGTTATCATGTCCCCCCTATCTCTCCTGTCCTCCAGTGTCGTCAGTGTGTGTGTGTGTGTGTGTGTGAGTGGGATGCGCGCGGTGTGTGTGTGTAAGTGTGTACTCAACTAATTGTGATTACAGGGGTCGATTCTCATCTCATGGGTCTGTTAGCTGCTACTTGGTACACTCCAGGCTGCGTGAGCAATATCACACCTATTCTTAAAACTATGTATGGATCCTACCTCTACCATTTCTTTGTCTAGGTCGGTCCTCTACTTGACCACTCTAAAGTTAAAGAAATATTTCCAAAGATCCCTATGACTCGTCTTAGTTTCTAACTTCCAACAGTTCCCTCGTATACCTGAGACGAGCCTTTCAAACAGACTTGCCCTGTCCACCTTATCAGTTCCTCTCAGCGTTTTGTACTTCGTAATCGTGTCCTTCTTACTTCTTATGTCGTCAGAGTTAGCTCCTCTTGCCTCTCTTCCAAGCACATACCCATCAGCTCTGGGAGTAGTCTTGTTACAAACCTTTGTACTTTTTTTAACTTCTTTACATGCTTTATCAGATGTGGGTTCCATACCGGCGATGCTCACTCCAAGATGGGCCTGACGTATTCCGTATTGTGAATGATTCCAATGATTCCTTGTTGAGGTTCCTGAAAGCTACCTTATGTATGTGTGTGTGTACATAGTGGAGTAGTCTGCTCATGGTTCTGTTTCATAACTACTACCTAACCTTTAGGTTCT
The DNA here is from genome assembly GCA_009830355.1 of Cherax destructor. Lineage (NCBI taxonomy): Eukaryota > Metazoa > Arthropoda > Malacostraca > Decapoda > Parastacidae > Cherax > Cherax destructor. Next base: position 236,129 of record WNWK01000101.1, on the reverse strand, counting down.
GATCATATTTATCCATAAAACTGTCTGTTGTTTAAATTCACCAGCTCTTCGCCCGGTTCATTCCATTTGTTATCCTAGCTTAAAAAAAATGTGGCTCTGCGTTTTCAGGGAACGATTCTCCTAGAGTTGTTAGGTTGAGTTATTTTTTTTTCTCAGTCTCTCTCGGCTCTGGTACCAGTCTCGTTGTGAATTTTTAGATTTAGAGTTTATATGCTTGATCAGGGGCAAATCTATGTTGGCGCCGCATAGCCCATGATGTGCTTAACGTACGTTGCATATAATGTAATAATTTATTCTTTATGAAGTCTTCTGAAAGCAGTTCTTAGGTCAGTTTTTCATATGCTACTGTGTTTACACGGTCATATCTACTTTAAAATTCCTGTATTGATTTAGCTTGCACTTTATCCGTTTCTAACGTATTTCATATGCTCACTTCCTTCACACTGAAGGAATTCTTTCCTACGTTACATTGACTCGTTTGATCTAGTTTACAGTAGTGTCTCCTCATTCTGTTTCCTGCCATCTCAAACAGTCTTGTCCCTAATAAATATAATTGTTCTTTCTCGCTGAGTATCTTATAAGCTAAATTCATGTATCTTCTGATTCCCCAATCTTCTTGTGATTTAAGATATTGCTATAGTGACCTATCGTCTTATCCCAGCCTTGTAGCAGATCTATAAACTTTCCCAAGTTTCCTCTTATACTTGATGAGATGAGAGGTTCCATGCTGGAGCAGTGTACTCCAGTACTGGTCTTGTATTTGCGCTTTTAGGTGATTTGAATACCTTCATGCTAAGATTCCTAAATGCTAATTTTATATTTGCCAGTCTTATTTGTGTGCACTTCGGAAAAGATTTGGTATGTTCATCCTTATGTGTTTTTTTCTAATTCTACAAGACGCCATCCCGAAAAAATGGAAAGGAGCCACAATCATCCCCTTCCTAAATGGAGAGTCAAATGCAGTGAATAAAGTGTTATAGAACATATTATTGAATATATTATTATAAAAGATAGAAAATAAATTAGGCTCCTTAAATGGATTGATGTTAGGTAAGAAACAATGCACTTTTGCATCACGACCTTCCTGGCAAATAATAAAGCACAGTATTCAATCTTTGTTAAGCTGAAAGAGAACATCGACCTTTTAAGTATAGTTATACATGATGGATTCGTAAATATGGGAGTTAAAGGTAAACTGTTGCTAGGGACTCAGGAATAGATATCGAAGACAAGGGGTAAAGTTATGTTTTACAGGAAATATTTCGAGGTATACAGATTGGAGCGGTACATGCCAAGCTGGTGCTCTCATACCAGTGTTATTTAATGTTCTGCTGAACACACTCGCCAGAATCATCTCTCCTGCTTTTGTGGCTTTTGTAGGGTGTGCTCATAAGATATTGATTCAGTCCCAATGCTGTGATAAAATTAATCTATCACTGAAAGAACTTGGAGCAAAGATCAAAGGTGTGGAATTTTTAATATCAGTCATGAAAATGGAAGTGTTATCAAGTTCCAAAGGACCCATGCGGATTTAGCGGTTTTTTTTTATCACAATAAGGTTCTCGCCTTTTAACTATACTGCTGGGGTAGTAGTTATAATCTCATAAAAAGTGCATCTGACAACCTTCGGCTCACAACCTTAATAACTCAAGTTCAATCCTGGGGCGGGTGGAGAAGTGGATATGTTTCCTTTCGGGCAGGTTGGTAAGACACATGTTCAGTACCTGGGTATCTTCATTGAGGAACATTTCGGCTGTATAGCAAGAGGTGTCAATTTAGTACAGAGGGAGAAGGAAGCTGCAGCAGTTGAAGACATCGTTACATATGGGTTGGATACACTAGTGGAAGTCAGGCTCATAAAGTGGGTCACAGAGGTAGGCATGGAATTACAGATATGGTGAGAAGCTGCAGTTGAAGACGTGGTCACAAGTGGGCAGGGCCAACTAGTGGAAGTAGGTCAGACCCATAAAGTGGGCCAGAGATGTAGTAATAAAGTTGTAGGAGATATTATCTGTACCAAGATACCATAGTGTTGCTGTTTGAGACCAGGATTATTATATCAAAGTTATATACTACTATAATACCTTCAAGTTGATGAATAAGACACATGAGCAACATCTGATACCTTCAAGTTGATGAATAAGACACATGAGCAACATCTGATACCTTCAAGTTGATGAATAAGACACATGAGCAACATCTGATACCTTCAAGTTGATGAATAAGACACATGAGCAACATCTGATACCTTCAAGTTGATGAATAAGACACATGAGCAACATCTGATACCTTCAAGTTGATGAATAAGACACATGAGCAACATCTGATACCTTCAAGTTGATGAATAAGACACATGACCAACATCTGATACCTTCAAGTTGATGAATAAGACACATGAGCAACATCTGATACCTTCAAGTTGATGAATAAGACACATGAGCAACACCTGGGTATCTTTATTGAGAGACTTTTGCTTGCACTTAGGCTAATTATACTATAGAGTATTGATTTAACGATACTTGTCTTATACAGCAGCAACATGGTATCCTGGTACAGAGGATATCTTTACAACTCCATTGCTAAATGTGTGGCCCACCTTATGCGCATTCTCTAGTTATCGCACTCTAGAAACCAATATCCTCAAAGCCTCCTGTACTTTTGAAACCCTTCAGATGTATTCTCAAGGTATCGGCGTTTTTAAACTTGAAGCTGATCGGATCGTACATTAGCAATTTATAGCATGAAAATGGATGCCATAATATAATCTTTCAAATGCGAAACTAAGAAATTGCAGAATTTACCACTGAAGCTGAGCTGCCTGTTTCATTATTATTATTATTATTACTGGAAAAATAAACACAAATACAGTATAATGTGATCTTTTATTGACTACGTTTCGCCCACACAGTGGGCTTTATCAAGTCACAAACAGATCTACCTGGGTGAAGAGCACATGAGTATATATAGTGTGGAAAGTCAGGTGGGGAATGCTGGGTAGGTTGCATCTGAGACGGACCGCCGAGAATGTTGGTAGGTTGGATCTGAGATGAACCCCAGCGGGACGGGCGAGTGTGTATGTTGTTATGTAGGATAACGGTGAAGTCTGGTTGAAATTGTTAGACACAGCTAAGTGATGATTCCAGCATCCTGCGGTATTGAGTGTTTTCCTCCCTGGCGATAAATCTTGTGTTTCTGTAGTTGATTAAGTGGTTGTGGAAATTTCGGTGTTGAACGCGAGCGATCCTTAAATCGTCTGCTCTTCCTGCGCATTATACTGCATTTGTTTTAGTTTTCCATCGTGTCGGTATTTTATACAATTTATCTCTATTATTATTATTGTATTTAAGGAATCGTTAAACCCGAAGTGGTCAAATAGCGGATGGAAAATGGTAGGCACTCAGGCTTGATCCAAGGAAGGGATAGCTCCTGTTTCTTGGATGAAGGGCCTTTCACCAGCATAAACCCTCCCCCCTCCTCTTCCTCTTCCTCTTCCTCCCCCTCCTCTTCCTCTTCCTCTTCCTCCTCCTCCTCTTCCTCTTCCTCCTCCTCCTCTTCCTCTTCCTCCTGCTGTGAGATAAGTTGTACTCGGTGCAAAATATTAAATGACTTGTTTGTTTTCGTCGCCGTGTGAGGGAATATTAGCGTGGCAACACAATCCTTGCACAACAAACTGTTCCTTCAAACTCTGCCTTCATGTTGCTGAAAGGCTCTTGATCTCGGGAATTACAGCTACCATTATTTTCCTTAGATCCAACTTGATTACCTCCCATCCCAGAGGCGCTGTACGAACCTTGCGTGTTTAGCGCTTGCCCCATGAATGTATTCATAAATACTCATAACGTCGCCAAGCTTCACACACAAAGAATATCTTGAGTACTTTGTGTTAATTTACATTAAGCGGTGAAAGGTTTGTTGTTTTTTAAGTTTAAAGAGTTTTAACACCAAGACAATTATTAAGGATACATATAACTAAAACTAAGTATCTTGAGATATACACTCCTTGGTGTATATAGACTGATGCTATCACTATATACACTCCTTTGTGTATATAGACTGATGATCATACACTCCTTGGTGTTAACATGATCATATACACTCCTTGGTGTATATAGACTGATGATATCACTATATACACTCCTTGGTGTATATAGACTGATGCTATCACTATATACACTCCTTGGTGTATATAGACTGATGCTATCACTATATACACTCCTTTGTGTATATAGACTGATGATATCACTATATACACTCCTTGGTGTATATAGACTGATGATATCACTATATACACTCCTTGGTGTATATAGACTGATACTATCACTATATACACTCCTTGGTGTATATAGACTGATGATATCACTATATACACTCCTTGGTGTATATAGACTGATGATATCACTATATACACTCCTTGGTGTATATAGACTGATGCTATCACTATATACACTCCTTGGTGTATATAGACTGATACTATCACTATATACACTCCTTGGTGTATATAGACTGATGCTATCACTATATACACTCCTTGGTGTATATAGACTGATGCTATCACTATATACACTCCTTGGTGTATATAGACTGATGCTATCACTATATACACTCCTTGGTGTATATAGACTGATGCTATCACTATATACACTCCTTGGTGTATATAGACTGATGCTATTAGTGTATATGCATCGAAGCAAAATATACATTATACCAATTTTCTTCAGGAAAAAAATTGCTACCTACTAATGCAATAATTTCACGTACCCTTACGACCTTATTCCCGTGTTTATCATATGTATGTATGTATGTATGTATGTATATATATATATATATATATATATATATATATATATATATATATATATATATATATATATATATATATATATATATATTATATGCAGATCAAGCTGATAGTGTCATAATATATGATTACAATAAAAAGATTTATTTTTATTGGTCATGTAGATTATTGTTACTTTTAATCAAACAACGGAAAATAACTTGGTAGTAAAGCTGTCATTTTGTGTGGAAACAGAAAATTAAACTTATTTTTATTAATTAAAAAATCACAGTACTTATAACTGTTTAGTATAAAGAGGAAGATTTATTTTAAGATGATAAACACTTATTGTCACTTGAGTACACGTCTGGCCACGACGTCCAAGACAAATAAAAGATGTGGCCCTTGTGATGTCAGCAGCACTCAGTAGAACAACACTCACTGTTTATTCTGGCTATACTCATAAACACTTTAGCTAATACACACACATACACGCTCCTCCCTACCACATACACACTTTCACTAACACACACACACAAAAACGTAAAGTGTCGTTGACAAGCTTTAACAAACCCTGTATACTGTACATTATTAACACTCACGCTCCCCTACCCTCACTTTCACTCGGGAGCACTCAAACGCGCACGATCCCTCACACACAAACGCACACGCGCCCTCACACACATACACCTTCACTCAAGCACATGAGCATGTAATACCAATTTTTAGTTTTGCACTAAAGCTATCCAAACCTAACTTAAATTTTACGTAGTGTAAACTAGATTAACATACCTAATCTTCCTCACGGTTTCCGCAATTTGAGTTTACTTTTCTCGGATGGGTAATGCCATGTTGTACGTGACCTGACAAAATCATCAATTATTATTATATTCATGGAACGTTTCAGGTTTGATCCAAGGTATGGGAGGTTAGCTACCATTCCTTTGAATGTAGCTAACCCTCAGCATCAAAGAATACTCTTTTTAACTCTTGAGAGGACTCTAGAAGAGGTATTTAAACAGCCACCATGTTTTATGGTGGCTGTTGAAATATCCATAAAGTACAGAAATTACTCCTCAACTATTTTGAAAAAGCTCTAAGATAAGGCAAGATATTGCCTGAAGTTAGTAGGAAGGTGCGGATGACGCAAAGTTCACGCTTTATGTAAGATAAGACAAGATATTGCCTGGAGAGTGTACGAGGTTGCAGATGATGTAAACGTTCTTCTCAAATTACTTTAAACACCAAATAAAGACAAAATGGCAGATATTGTGCTGGTCTATAAGACACGTTATATATAAACACTTTAAATTAGAGCCACCAAGATTACTGCCTCTCCTCTTCTTCTTCTTCTTCTTCTTCTTCTTCTTCTTCTTCTTGCTTTGAATGACCCACACGTGTTTAACAATTAATGAATAAAATAAAACAGAAAGAAGTGACCAAACAAAAGCTTCCCTCGACCCTTGTTAAGGACAAGAGTTAATACATATTATCTCCTCGTAGAGCTCAGCTGCACGAGAAGTTAAGACGATAAAGAGGAGATTGGTAGGTAAAGAGGAGGTAGGGGAGAGCGATGAGGGGAGTAGGCACAGGGGAAGCGGGGTGAGGGAACACCACGGAGGGTGAGGGCACATGAGAGAGAGAGAGGGAAGTGGGGGTGAGGAGAGAGAGTAATGTAGAGTGAGAGGACAAGAGAGAAGGAAAAGTGGTAAGGGAGGAAGGGTGATGAAAGGGAAAAGAAGAGAAATAAGTGAGGGAAGAGAGTACAGGAGAAAGGGTGGAGGGGAAGGAGGGATAAGAGATAGGGGTGAGGGGAGATAGGGTAAGATGAGGAGGAATAAACAAGGGGATTACAAGGGGCCAACAATTGACCATGTTTGAACATATTAGATAGGCTTGTCGCGAATTGATTGTTATACATTATTATTATTATTATTATTATTATTATTAATATTATTATTATTATCATTATTATTATTATTATTTAAAAGCTCTCAAATAATAATGACAGGTTTAATTTGTTTAAAACTGTAGTACATAATTTGTATTTCTGGCCATATATTTAACCTTTATGTACTTATTGTCACATTAATTAGTTTGTTTATAAGTGACGTTCATTGTGCGTGATGTTACTAATTACGGACGTCGTCATATTACAACTTATATTGTGACATCGTTAACAAGCTACTAGATATGTAGTGACATCAACATGCTACAAGATATATAGTAACATCATCAACATGCTATGAGATATGTAGTGACATCAACATGCTACAAGATATATAGTGTGACATTTTCATTCTATAAGATATAGTGACATCAACATGTTACAAGATATGTAGTGGCATCAACATGTTACAAGATATGTAGTGACATCAACATGCTGAGATATGCAGTAACATCAACATGCTATGATATATATAGTGACATCAACATGTTACAAGATATGTAGTGACATCAACATGCTGAGATATGCAGTAACATCAACATGCTATGATATATATAGTGGCATCAACATGTTACAAGATATGTAGTGACATCAACATGCTATGAGATATGCAGTAACATCAACATGCTATATGTAGTGACATCAACATGCATAAAAAATAAGACGTGGAGGGGGAATAAAAGTGTGAAGAGAGAATCGTAAGTTTGGACAAGGTGCAAAGATGAGTGCGTGGAGAAAGAGGATAATAGTGCGTGGAGAAAGAGGATAATAGTGCGTGGAGAGCGAGAGAATAGGAGTGCAGGGAAAGTTAGAGATTAAGGGCGTGTGCGGGGGAAAGAATAAGAGTGCAGGGAATAAGAGAATAATAGTGCGTGGAGATAGTGAAAAGAAATGAGTGCGCAGTAGGAGGGAAGAAGTCAGTGGAGAGAGTTGTGGGGGGGGGGAGAGATGAGTGAGTCAGTAAGTAGTTTATCATTTCGGGTAAACTAACAGGATCACGTGTGACCACAATGGGTGTTTCCCCTCTCCCATCCCTACCCATCATTCCCCATTACCCCAAGCACCCTCCCTCCAGTCACCCACCGTCACTATCCCTCCCTCCCTCCCTCCCTCCTATCCTCCACGTAATCTTGTTTACTCTCGGTTCTGAGGATCAAAGCTTTCAACGATTTTAAATCTTTGGATATAATTTACAGACAAACAATTTTTTAGCACTAACGACCTCAGTCCAAGTTACTGATTTCACTTTGTGCTGTCGAATCCAACTCTGCTTATATTAACACAAAAGTAAATATACCAAGTTGGGTGCAATTTGACAGCTGGAGAAAGTAATTTAAAAGGCCAAGGCAGGTTCTTCTGTGCCAAGTTGCGGTTGCCCGTAGTGCAAGGTAACTAATATACATACACACACACACACACATATATATATATATATATATATATATATATATATATATATATACAGTGGTACCTCTACTTACGAGCAGCTCCCAACTCGAACAATTTTGTAAGTATATTTTTGTAGGTGCTTTTGTAAGTGTATTTTTGGGGGTCTGAAATGGATTAATCTAATTTTCATTATTTCTTATGGGAAAAAATTCCTTCGGTATCGTCACTTGAATAGCCATCTGGAACGAATTAATTGTGTAGATGTGTGTGTGTGTGTGTAGTGAAGAATGCGTAGCGGTAACAGTATGATACGAGTTTGCTCTTCTAAGGATTTTAATGCCTCTAACATTCCATTTATTGGCACTATGATATGTTATAATCGGTTATTTTTTGCTAATATACGATATTCTAAGCAATCTAACTCATAATAATTTTACAATAACGTAAATCGGAAATTTTGCTTAAAAGATTATGGAAGAAAAATGAACTTAGGCTTTACAAGGACGCGCTGATTAAAGTGTCCGATTCGTAATGTGATCATAGAGGAGAGTGGAAGTGCGTCAGGTGGAAGGGTGTGACGAGTGGAAGAGTGTGATGAATAGGGAGTGCAACGAGTGGAAAAGTGTAACGAGTGTGCCTAGTGGGGGTTGGCCAGTATAAAAAAGCATGACCACCGAGACAGGTGAGGATCAAGTACAAATATTTTATAGACAGAACCACGAACAAAAGTGCATGGAACATTGTCAAGGGTGAGAGTGAAAAGTGACGAACATGAAGAGTACAACGACTCTGAGAGTATTTTATTAATAAAATGATTCCTGATTGCTTTTAAAAATTTGGCTGAGGTCTTTCTCTGGTTTACCGGTCCACCCCGTTAAAAAATATCTTTCACGGTAACTTGTGAAGGACTTATGGTGCTTGTGATGCCGGACGTTGTGGTTAAGAGCATCATTGTCCATGGACAAGGATACTGTAGTTTGGTATGACGTACAGGAGTGTCATATATGGAGTCTTGTAGGGAGGTGAATAAGTGTCGAATGGGAATACCTGACTGAGAGCTGGGAAACCTGACAATTAGCAAAGTATATGGAAAACAACGTGTAGAAGAGTGTATTAAGAAAGTTAGTTGGTAATGCCTAAAGTTAGCAGATTGGTTGGGTATCGGCAAAAGAAAATCATTGCTCTTATCTGCACAGAAGAATAAGACATGTGTTTCACATTAGGTGGAAATCCCAAAGTCAAATGTTGAGAGCGAACATTGGAGGCGGTGATGTTTGTTGAAGCAACTTGCAGTTACCACCTGTATTGCCACAAGGACACCTGACTATAACACCTGCATAGATGCTGTCACCAACATTATTGACATACCTATTACTGGTGGTGTCCAGGAGCCACGGGTAAATATTGGGGTGAACAAAATAGAGATTGATGAGGCTGGCTGGGCGACACGCTCCGCCTATCAATCTCGATCGATTACACCAGGGTGGGAGGCGACCCTTACCCCCCCCCTTCACTCCTCCACGGCGCTCTGACGGCATTTTTTTTTTTACCAGCTAACATCGAGGTACCTATTTACTGCTTGGTAAAGCCGGCAACACCTCCACTCGACCCAGGATCGAACCGGGGCCATTCGGTTGGGAGCCGAAGGCACTAAAGATTTTTCATTATTATATTTTTTTACTGTAGTAGTTTTGCGTGACTGTTAAAGCAGCAAGACTGCTTTAACAGTAGCCCTGGCTGCCTTCAAGAGGGAGCTGGATGGATACCTAAGTCATTACCCGATCAGCCGGGCTGTGGTTCGTACGTGCGGCCAACAGTAACACTCTGGTTAATCAGGAGCTGATCCACCGGGAGGCCTGATCAGGGACTGGGCCGCGGGGGCGTTGACCCCGGGACTACCCTCCAGGTAAACTTCGGGTATAGATGAATGGTTCAGAGAACCGACAAGTTGTTAAATTAGACACATATGCAACACTTGGGTATCTTTATTGTGGAAACGTTTCGCCACACAGTGGCTTCATCAGTCCAATACAAAGAAGAAAGTAGTAATAAAGGAGGAGTTTGAGGTAATCGTCCTCGGCCTGGAGTCGATGTGTTCAGTCCATCAATCTTGAAGTAAATACAATATAAGGCAAATAGAAGTTGCTTACATACTGTAGACAGATTGATGGACTGAACACATCGACTCCAGGCCGAGGGACTGATTACCTCAAACTCCTCCTTTTATTACTACTTTCTTCTTTGTATTGACTGATGAAGCCACTGTGTGCAAAATAGATCCCATGTTCATATGTGTCTAATTTAACAAACTTCGGGTAGTTAGATTTATTCCCCTAGAGGAGAGGTGAATTAAAAAGAAATCTGTCTCTGCCCACCTAGCAGTAAACATGGATCTGGGTATTAAAGAGTGTTGTGGGTTGTGTCCTGGCGTAGGGGACTTAAGAACCCCATCTAAAATGTCAAACTTTTTGACTTTATTGGGTTATTAATCCCCATGTTTTTTTTTGGGCTATCCTGGGTTATTAACCTCCCTGGGTTATTAGCCTCCCTGGCTACCCTGGGTTATTAGCCTCCCAGGCTACCCTGGGTTATTAACCTCCCTGGCTACCCTGGGTTATTAACCTCCCTGGCTATCCTGGGTTATTAACATCCCAGGCTATACTGGGTTATTAACCTCCCAGGCAATACTGGGTTATTAACCTCCGTGGCGATTTTGGGTTATTATCCTTCCTGGCTATCTTGGGTTATTAACCTTCCAGGCTATATTGGGTTATTAACCTCCCAGGCTATACTGGGTTATTAACCTCCCAGGCTATACTGGGTTATTAACCTCCCAGGCTATACTGGGTTATTAACCTCCCAGGCTATACTGGGTTATTAACCTCCCAGGCTATACTGGGTTATTAACCTCCCAGGCTCTTTTGATTATAATAATAATAATAATAACCTCCCAGGCTATACTGGGTTATTAACCTCCCAGGCTATACTGGGTTATTAACCTCCCAGGCTATACTGGGTTATTAACCTCCCAGGCTATACTGGGTTATTAACCTCCAAGGCTATACTGGGTTATTAACCTCCCAGGCTATACTGGGTTTTTATAGTCCATCTGGACCATAACACATTAGAACTGCTCCAGCTGGACCATAACACATCAGAAATGCTCCAGCTGGACCATAACACACCAGAACTGCTCCAGCTGGACCATAACACATCAGAACTGCTCCAGCTGGACCATAACACATCAGAACTGCTCTAGCTGGACCATAACACATCAGAACTGCTCTAGCTGGACCATAACACATCAGAACTGCTCCAGCTGGACCATAACACATTAGAACTGCTCCAGTTGGACCATAACACACCAGAACTGCTCCAGCTGGACCATAGCACATTAGAACTGCTCCAGCTGGACCATAACACACCAGAACTGCTCTAGCTGGACCATAACACATCAGAACTGCTCCAGCTGGACCATAACACATCAGAACTGCTCCAGCTGGACCATAACACATCAGAACTTCTCCAACTGGTCCATAACACATCAGAACTGCTCCAGCTGGACCATAACACATCAGAACTGCTCCAGCTGGACCATAACACATCAGAACTGCTCCAGCTGGACCATAACACATCAGAACTGCTCCAGCTGGACCATAACACATCAGAACTGCTCCAGCTGTACCATAACACATCAGAGCTGCTCCAGCTGGACCATAACACATCAGAACTGCTCCAGCTGGACCATAACACATCAGAACTGCTTCAGCTGGACCATAACACATCAGAACTGCTCCAGCTGGACCATAACACATCAGAACTGCTCCAGCTGGACCATAACACATCAGAACTGCTCCAGCTGGACCATAATACATCAGAAATGCTCCAGCTGGACCATAATACATCAGAAATGCTCCAGCTGGACCATAACACGTCAGAACTGCTCCAGCTGGACCATAATACATCAGAACTGCTCCAGCTGGACCATAATACATCAGAAATGCTCCAGCTGGACCATAATACATCAGAAATGCTCCAGCTGGACCATAACACATCAGAACTGCTCCAGCTGGACCATAATACATCAGAAATGCTAAAGCTGGACCATAATACATCAGAAATGCTCCCGCTAGACCATAGTACACCAGAAGAGCTCCAGCTGGACCATAGTACACCAGAAGAGCTCCAGCTGGAAGACAGAACATCAGATATTGGAGGCCGTCAACACATCAGATATTGGAGGCCGTCAACACAACATCAGATATTGGAGGCCGTCAACACAACTTCAGATATTGGAGGCCGTCAACACAACTTCAGATATTGGAGGCCGTCAACACAACTTCAGATATTGGAGGCCGTCAACACAACTTCAGATATTGGAGGCCGTCAACACAACTTCAGATATTGGAGGCCGTCAACACAACTTCAGATATTGGAGGCCGTCAACACAACATCAGATATTGGAGGCCGTCAACACAACATCAGATATTGGAGGCCGTCAACACAACATCAGATATTGGAGGCCGTCAACACAACATCAGATATTGGAGGCCGTCAATACAACAGCAGATATTGGAGGCCGTCAACACAACTTCAGATATTGGAGGCCGTCAACACAACATCAGATAATGGAGGCCGTCAACAGAACATCAGATATTGGAGGCCGTCAACACAATATACACACACATGGATAACCAGACTCTGAGCAGTGTGAGAAAACACAGCGACGAAGCTCTTATCAGAGACCACTGGAATGTGTCCCACATCACCCACTTAGGGAGGAAATTGAAGTGACATGTTCTAGGCTGAAGAATCTGGTTCTCTCAAAGTAAGATGTGAATCATGTCTGACAGGTGGGCGGGCGGTGACAAGCACAACACGTCGGCACTCCAGCTTCACTATGAAACTATTACAACAAAATATTATTGTATTTGTGGGTAACACTAAACTGTTCAACTGCCTCCCACCAGCCATAAGGGGAATTACCAATAGACCCCTGGTTGTCTTCAAGACCCCTGGTTGTCTTCAAGAGGGAGCTGGACAGATACCTAAAGTCAGTGCCGGATCATCCGGGCTGTGGTTCGTACGTTGGACTACGTGCAGCCAGCAGTAACAGCCTAGTTGATCAGGCCCTGATCCACCGGGAAGCCTGGTCATGGACCGGGCCGCGGGGGTGTTGATCCCCGGAATGCCCTCCAGGTAGGTAGACGCAAGGGCCATAAGCGCCTTAGTAATGGAAGATAAATCAGGTTGATCCAAGATAGGGGAGGAGAGCTTCAGTTCCTCTCATCAAGAGCTCTTCGTGTTGAAGCGAGACAGTCGTGCTAAATAACAAAAAGCCACAATACCGTGACTGGAACAATACCGTGACTGGAACAGTACCGTGACTGGAACAATACCGTGACTGGAACAATACACAAATAACCCGCAAGTAGGAGAAGGGAGTTTATAACAACTTGGACTTTGTAAATGGTCCAAGTCGGACCGAAACGTCGTCGTCAGCGCCCCTTTACTATATACGGGTTATTTGTGTATTTACAATTCAAATGATCGTGTAGCAATTAGTCTGTATCAGTTGTGTAATTAGCAAAACAATGACCACATTTACCAGTGTAAACAAAGTGTTTTGAAATAGAGAGACAAAGAGTGAGAGGTACGCCGATGTAATAGCTGACTCATTAAACATTTCAAATTAATATTACTATAAAAATATACATATATACAGTAGTGTACAAGTGAAAGGTAAACAGCGTGAGTTCTCACCATTAATAAGATGATATTTTAATATAACACGAACGACGATGGGAAATGATATTTTAGAAAACTGACAAGTTGAAGACTGAGACACTTATGCAACATATGGGAAGACTGAGACACTTATGCAACATATGGGAAGACTGAGACACTTATGCAACATATGGGAAGACTGAGACACTTATGCAACATATGGGAAGACTGAGACACTTATGCAACATATGGGAAGACTGAGACACTTATGCAACATATGGGAAGACTGAGACACTTATGCAACATATGGGAAGACTGAGACACTTATGCAACATATGGGAAGACTGAGACACTTATGCAACATATGGGAAGACTGAGACACTTATGCAACATATTGGAAGACTGAGACACTTATGCAACATATTGGAAGACTGAGACACTTATGCAACATATGGGAAGACTGAGACACTTATGCAACATATGGGAAGATTGAGACACTTATGCAACATATGGGAAGATTGAGACACTTATGCAACATATGGGAAGATTGAGACACTTATGCAACATATGGGAAGACTGAGACACTTATGCAACATATGGGAAGACTGAGACACTTATGCAACATATGGGAAGACTGAGACACTTATGCAACATATGGGAAGACTGAGACACTTATGCAACATATGGGAAGATTGAGACACTTATGCAACATATGGGAAGATTGAGACACTTATGCAACATATGGGAAGACTGAGACACTTATGCAACATATGGGAAGACTGAGACACTTATGCAACATATGGGAAGATTGAGACACTTATGCAACATATGGGAAGATTGAGACACTTATGCAACATATGGGAAGACTGAGACACTTATGCAACATATGGGAAGACTGAGACACTTATGAAACATATGGGAAGACTGAGACACTTATGCAACATATGGGAAGACTGAGACACTTATGCAACATATGGGAAGACTGAGACACTTATGCAACATATGGGAAGATTGAGACACTTATGCAACATATTGGAATCTTTATTAAGGAAACGTTTCGCCACACAATGGCTTCATCAGTCCAATATAAAAGAAGAACGGGGTAAGGAGAGGAGGAGTTTGAGGTAATCAGTCCCTCAGCCTGGAATTGATGTGTTCAGTCCGCAAAGCCGTTATACTGTAACGGCGGGAGAGCGAAACGTTGCCACGACAAAATGTCGCATTAGTCGCACATGTGTCCTTTTATCTAACAGTGATACAGTAAAACGTTGATACAGTGAAGTGCTGATGTTAGCATCACTGTCCTCTACATTATCACCGTGTGGGCACATGTGCTTGTGTCTAGTGACCAGAGGTCGACAGTGATGCTACCTGTTCTATTCCCACTACACTGAGGTGATATATACTTGACCCTCCAGTAACCTCTCAGATAATTGATCCAAGGGGGATGATAGCTGCTCTTATTTCAAGGAACTGAAGCTCCCCTCCAATTTATTGGATCAAAACTGTTTTTCTTACATTCTTTAGGCGTTGTTTGGCTCCTACTGATTTATCTCTTTCCTTGAATATAATAATGTATGATAATATATTATATGAATTAGTAATAATGGTAGAATTACAGACAAAATGTTTATTAGGTAAAATAACATATGCAACTAGTATTGTAATATTTCATTGTTGCAACGTTGCCACAATAAAATGTCACATTAGTTGCATCTGTGTCCTTCTACTTAACATTATATGAATTGTTTATATTGCAGGTAATCCAGCTAATACACACCGTGTGATTAGTGCTTCTCCGTGATGATTATGATGATGATGATGATTATGATGATGATAATAATAATAATTATAATCGTACATTTCTAAGAAAATGCATAAATCCTGTAGATATGCATTCTAAGATCATCTAGTATAAACTCATCTTTCTGTTTGGCCCTATATAAAATAACCCCTGGTTTATTCTAATCTCTGGCTTGAGGAACCAAGAACCTGACTGATCAGGGATTAGGTCGAAATCAGCGGACGGTTTACAATCTTCCCGCTGAATAACCCCCACAGATTTAGCACTTCACTAAATACAGTGCAACCTGATCTAGAGGAGGCTCGATCCTTCGTCCGCTAATCAGAGACACACTGCTTTACTCTACTCACCTGGTTTGGAAATTATATCAGTAATATAATAAATGTAAAACTCTGGTGTCATATATATCAGTAATGTAGACATTATTGCTGCCACTCAATACATTTAGCAGTTTCTTGACTACTGACGTCATTATTCTTTTTATTGCCGATCTTACAGTTCCAGGACTGATCCTAAAGTTCCCTGACTGGTGATCTTAGAGTTCCATGACTTTTGTTCTTACAGTTCTATGACTGTTGAGCTTACAGTTCCCTGACTGGTGATCTTACAGTTCTATGACTTTTGTTCTTACAGTTCTATGACTGTTGATCTTACAGTTCCCTGACTGGTGATCTTACAGTTCTATGACTGTTGATCTTACAGTTCCCTGACTGGTGATCTTACAGTTCTATGAATGGTGATCTTACAGTTCCTTGACTGGTGATCTTACAGTTCCCTGACTGGTGATCTTACAGTTCCCTGACTGGTGATCTTACAGTTCCCTGACTGGTGATCTTACAGTTCCCTGACTGGTGATCTTACAGTTCCCTGACTGGTGATCTTACAGTTCCCTGACTGGTGATCTTACAGTTCCCTGACTGCTGATCTTACAGTTCCCTGACTGCTGATTTTACAGTTCCCTGACTGCTGATCTTACAGTTCTATGACTGCTGATCTTACAGTTCCCTGACTGCTGATCTTACAGTTCTATGACTGCTGATCTTACAGTTCCCTGACTGCTGATCTTACAGTTCCCTGACTGCTGATCTTACAGTTCCCTGACTGCTGATCTTACAGTTCTATGACTGCTGATCTTACAGTTCCCTGACTGGTGATCTTACAGTTCCCTGACTGCTGATCTTACAGTTCTATGACTGCTGATCTTACAGTTCCCTGACTGCTGATCTTACAGTTCCCTGACTGCTGATCTTACAGTTCCCTGACTGCTGATCTTACAGTTCTATGACTGCTGATCTTACAGTTCCCTGACTGGTGATCTTACAGTTCCCTGACTGCTGATCTTACAGAATAAAACTTATGACGACGTTTCGGTCCGACTTGGACCAAAATTTGTACAGGAATTAAAACAACATAGGAGAGAACAGTGGAGGTGTCATGGGTGAGGGAGATGTGTTCTGTGTAGATTATATAGTGAATTTGCGGCTTCGATATTAGAAGGTATGGGGTTACCAAAAGTATTATTCAAAGGTCAGAGGCGGTGGTTTTGACATGCAGAGGCGCGGGAAGGAGTAGGGGTCGTCCCAGGAAGGGTTGTGTGAACATATTATATAGGAGTGGATGCAAATGTGTATGATTTGATGTTGTGTTGGAGTGTAAGCAAGGTAATATTTATGAAGAAATTCAGGGAAAGCGGTTAACCAGACTTGAGCCCTGGAGGTGGAAAATACGTTGCTTGCACTCTGAAGGAGGGGTGGAGGTGTACTTCGGAATTTATATGAGTGGTTATGTCAGCACGCTTCTGGCAAGACAGTGATTGAAAGAATAACCATGAAAGTGTTTTTTTTTTTTTTTTTTTTTTTTTTTTTGGGGAGGGGGTCACCCTCGATAATGGGAAAAATCACGAAATCGCTTGGAATTTCAATAGTTTTTCACTGTGGTTATTTTGCAAATTGTGATGTCACCTGTGGACCTCATCATATATGTCGTGACGAATAGGTAAAATTGGCCAGTTAGGAAGAACTCGTTTAAAATTAAGTTCTTTCTAAAATTTTCTCTTATAAGTTTAAAAATATATTTTTTTTAATTTATGTTAATGTAAAAATTAATAATTTTGTACCAAAAGAACCTTTCTAAACTTACCTAACCTTATTACAACAAACTCAATTTAATTAAATCTAATCCAACTAAATATATTTTAGATAAGTTTACAATAATTTAATAATAAACAAACACAATGAAATATATTTTTTCGTTAGGTTCAGAATGATTTTTGCGAAATTATTGCATACACAAATTTTCGCTTGCCTTATTGGGCAAAAAGAGCGTTGCTATTTAAGCCAAAATCGCAAGTTTTATCTATTCGTCACGACATATATATATATATATATATATATATATATATATATATATATATATATATATATATATATATATATATATATATATATATATATATATATATACTATTACACGCTCACAAAAGAACCACATACCATTAGCGTTCGTAGTCCATTATTATAATTTCCTTTCATTAATATAATAGAAAATTTATTAATCCTATGATAATTTATGCAACTCTTAAAGGCCTTTCACATTCCCGGAGCTAATTAATTGGCTTAATTAATTACTGCTTTTATTATAGACCATGTTTTAAGTGGGCAATTAACGCGGTCGTAATTATAATTGTGGTAGTAATAGATAATTATTATTATTAGTGTTGACAGACATACATATATTTTGTGTTTTGTTTTTGTTCATTTATGATATAAAGATGTTTAGTAGTGTTTAGTGTCTGTAGTTTAATTTTAAGTATGAAACATTGAAAAATATAAGCTACAAACATTTCAAAACTATCTGACAATTTGCAGATGAAACTTTAGACAACGTTTCGGTCCATCTTTAAGCATTAACAAATTATGATTGATAATGAGTATGAACAGACCGAAACATCGTCTATAGTTTAATCTCCAGATTGTGGATTAGTCGTGAGTACACAGTAATAACAAATGAAAGAGTTAAGATGATCGAAGAGGGCAGACCGAAACGTCGTCCAGTTTGCATTTGCTATGTAAGGGGTTTATCAGGAAACACTTGTCCTGTTTCCTGATAAACCTACTGCCTACCGTCTTTTGTGTTAGTGTGACTTTGTAAATGGTCCAAGTGGAACCGAAACGTGGTCGTTAATCTTCGCCTATGTGTGGGTTATTTGTGTATTGTTCCAGTCACGGTATTGTGCCTTTTTGTTCTTTCCAATTTTGTTTTTCGTGTCAGAACTTGTGAACGCCACTTCTCATCAGCATCAACATGTCAACACCAATGTTGTGTTCTACTCAGAAGGAGGTTGAGATAGTTTTATTTTTAATATAGTATTATTTTCCTGAAAATAACTTCAATCTTCAGTGGCTGATGCATTTCGTTGACATGTGTACCAGTAAGATTAGGCTGTGTAGATTCAAGTTTGTCAATTTACTAACAATTGAGAATTGTCGATTTCCGAGCACTGCAGAATGCGTCTTCTGATTGTCTTCGAACTTTTAGCGGTTGTATCCTTTGCTTAAGGAAAGGCTCACGTTGATTTTGGGTTGTGTAAGTTTGAATTTACCAATTTTGTTAAACAAATTGTTAAGATTTTGTTCTGATTTTTAATCCGGAGAGTTAGCCATTCAATATAACCCAATAAAGTCGGTGTGTCATCTGGGTCTGTCTTATTTCCATTGGGGGTTCTTTAATCTTGTCCCCCAGGATGCGTCCCACAACAATCTACTAGCTCCCAGGTACCTATTTACTGCTAGGTGAACAGGGACAGCAGGTGTAAGGAAACGTGCTCAACGTTTCCACCTATGCCGGGAATCGAACCACGAACAGTCAGTATGTGAACCAAGTGCGCTATCAACCGAGCCACAAGATCCTTTGGTTTTCCGTGTAATAACCGGAGACTGTCTCTTTTAATTGGCTTCAAACCTTGAAATCTGGTGTATCATATTTAGAGAAATTTTAGGATTGATCTTGGACTGTATTCGTACAAAACTCAATTTTGTTATTGAAATTATGAAAATTTAAATAATTTTCCAGAGAAAAATTGTGAATGCCACATTCGATAGGCTTCATACTTACTATTCTGATATATCTTACTCAGAAGTTTTGGGTTGTTAATAAACTGTCCTTGTCTCTGTAACCGAGAGGTTTCAGCGTTTATTTGTTCCTTGTCTGGTAGATCATAGGAGGTATGTAAATTCCAATCTGTTTTTTTTTTTTTTTTTTTACAAGTTGTGCAGATTTAAAATACGTATATGAATGAGAAAGGCTGAGAAATATTGAAAATTCTAATTTTTATGGAATTTTTAAAGTTTCTTGAGTTAAATATCGTATTTTCGTACTTTTTTTTATTTTAGAGTTAGTTATATTCCCAGGTGGTGGTCTGTTATTCCTCCAAGGCTTTCCCTTATAATTTGCAAAAGCCTCGTGTAATCGGCTTCAGATTTTCCACTCTGAATTATAACTAGGGAAATTTTCACGATACTATTTCAGGCTGTCCTCTAAATCACAGACATCATGGCACTGGTGTCAAACAGTTAAATGAGTGAGTGTTGAAGGCGCCTTCAACACAAGTAATGTCTGTATTGCTCTAGCCGTGTGCAGTGGGTGTCTGTTTTGTGTTTGTGCCGCAGACTTTTTATTGCCTTTTGTCTTACATTTTTTCTGTTGTGGTATGTTATAATTTATTATTTTTGTGTGGATATAGGACACCTAACCTAACTTAGAAGTGTGATGTAAACAGTATGTGAAAATGTGACTTAATTGCTCAGTGGACGGATTGACCATTTGGACGGGCCGGTGTCTTTGTCAGTTCCATAGTTATTTCTGATTCTCGTTTCTATGCGATAACTCCAGAAAGCCTCTTTTGATCCACAGACACATACACACAGACACACACAGACACAGACAGACACACACACACACAAGCACGTAAAGAAGCTGGAGAAAGTGCAAAGGTTTGCAACAAGACTAGTCCCGGAGCTAAGGGGTATGTCGTACGAGGAGAGGTTAAGGGAAATCGACCTGACGACATTGGAGGACAGGAGAGATAGGGGGGACATGATAACGACATATAAAATACTGAGAGGAATTGACAAGGTGGACAGAGACAGAATGTTCCAGAGATGGGACACAGCAACAAGGGGACACAGTTGGAAGTTGAAGACTCAGATGAATCACAGGGATGTTAGGAAATATTTCTTCAGTCACAGAGTGGTCGGGAAGTTGAATAGCTTGGGAAGCGATGTAGTGGAGGCAGGTTCCATACACAGCTTTAAGAAGAGGTATGATAAAGCTCATGGCGCAGGGAGAGTGACCCAGTAGCCGCCAGTGAAGAGGCGGGGCCAGGAGCTATGTCTCGACCCCTGCAACCACAACTAGGTGAGTACAGCTAGGTGAGTACACACACACACACACACACACACACTCAAAAGTGAGAGTGGAACGAACTAGACAGTGAAGTGGTAGAGGCAGAATCCATACATAGCTTTATGAATATATGTGATAGGGCTCACACAGCTAGGAGAGTGAAACCAGTAGCGTCCAGGAGCTGAGACGCGACCACTGTATAAACAATTAGGTGTCTATTGGCAAGTACCTTTGACAGCCGGTTACACACACACACACACACACACACACACACACACACACGCACACGCACACTCACACGCCAGGAGCTATGACTCGACCCCTGCAACCACAACTAGGTGAGCACACACACACACACACACACACACACATACACACACACACACACATACACACACACACACACACTCACACGCCAGGAGCTATGAATCGACCCCTGCAACCACAACTAGGTGAGTACACACACACACACACACACCTGACTCCACACCATAAATCTTCGTGGAATTATAGTGTCACTATGAGGGAGTGGCGTGATGACAGCTGTAACCTGCTTGTTAGTTGAAGATGTGAGGAGGCCAGATGCGAGGTTATTAATTATCACACGTGTTGACTGATGGACGCCAGCTACCTCAGGAAATTACTTTGTTTACCTTCAACATCTGGTTTTTGACATGTCATTTGCTCTGAATTTTACGAGAATTAATAATTATTATTATTACTATTGTTGATGTTATAATTGCTGTTATTATTACACCGCACTATTGTTAGTATATAATTTTTATTGCTCTTATATGGCGAAGCGGTAAATCCGTAAGGGTTATTCCTCCTGGGAAATTAAAGGTAATTAGGTTTAATCCAGTGAGAGGCTAGCTCTAATGCCTTGCATCAAGAGCCTTTCACCAGCATCAAGGCACTTCTCTTGAAGGAAGCGTCAATATGAACACTGATTATATTTCGAGATTTCATTTTCAGAAGTGTTAATTATCTTCATCGATTTATGTTTGTAGAAGGGAGCGGGGTCTCGAGTACTGGCTCCTGGTGGTTATGTTAACATAAGAACATGATTTCTCTCACCAGCAGAGTTGTCTGAAATGTTAATTAAGCCTTCTAGGCTGAAAAATATTTGTCTTGATATAACTCAGTGCTTGAATGTGTTGGCCTTGTTTATCAATTTATCAAGTGAAACCATACCACGGGTGGGGTTAGAACCCGCGATCAGAGTCTCAAAACTCCAGACCGACGCGTTAGCCACTGGGCCAGCTAGCTTCAATAAGATTTATCCAACTAGCTGGCCCAGTGGCTAACGCGTCGGTCTGGAGTTTCGAGACTCTGATATCGGGTTCTAACCCCACCCGTGGTATGGTTTGTTTGCAATCGTGTCATTACGATTTCGTGAGTCAATTTATCAAGTGCCTTCTCTGTTGAAGAGCTCCCGTGTTGGATTCATCAGTACTGTCTGCTCCCGAGACAGTACTAATGAATTTTGCTTCCAGTATTAAGGCTAAAAGGCAAATTAACAATGAACTCAATGAGTTGTACCCACTTTTACTCACTGCGTTAGAGTTGTACTCAGTTGTATTCATTGAATTGTGTTTACGCGGGTCAAATCTTAGCTCCTGGGCTCTTTTAGAATACGTGCTGTTTGCTTAGAGTGTCCGTCCCGATGACTGCACGAGTTATGATGCTAAGACTCTTATGTGGATATGTTGGTTCACTGATGTCTGTTGTCACTGCAGTTGCTTGAGAAAATCAATGTCTTAGTGTTCCTCTTGCCTCTGTCGAATGGAAATACTGTATTAGTGTTGGTGTTTAGATATTGCTCCTGGGCCCACTTCTGAACCTCCTGTTAACTGGCATTACAGGTTCCTGGCATATTGGAGGTGCTGAATGTTTAAGGATCCCTTCAAGTAGGATACCCTGATGCCGAAGATTGATGGACTGAACACATCGACTCCAGGCTGAGGGACTGATTACCTCAAACTCCTCCTCTCCTTACACCTTTCTGCTTTGTATTGGACTGATGAAGCCACTGTGTGGCGAAACGTTTCCTTAATAAAGATTCCCATATGTTGCATAAGTGTCTCAATCTTCAACTCGTCGGTTTTCAAAACTGTTTATCACATACCCTGATACCAGTGAAGAGTTCTTGATCAAAAGAATTGGAGATGCCTTTCACTTCCTTAGATACAAAGCTGATTATCTCCCATTCCTTAAGGTCAGCTCATTCTTAGAATAGTCAGACCTAGGTAAGAAATTTAGGTTTCATATCTAACGAATAAGGTCAGTAAGACTAAGAACATAAGAAAGGAGGAACACTGCAGCAGGCCTGTTGGCCCATACTAGGCAGGTCCTTCACACTTCGCTACTGTGAAGACACAAAATGCACTTTTATTGTGATGATTCGATGTGTAGAGATTTACCAAGTTAATGACTTGATAACTCTAGGCAGAGCGTAGTCTTGTGAGGAGAATCTGAGCGATGTGAAAACATCTAGTAGATAACCAGGGAGGAGAGGAGGTATGCTGAGTGGTACTCTTCACAGGTATTCCTCACTGAGAGGTATGCGCTGAGATATTCCTCACATTGCTCAGATATACCACTCTTCACAGGTATCCCTCACTGGACGGTAGCCTCTGAGACATTCCTCACATCGCTGAGATATAACACTCTTCACAGGTATCCCTCACTGGGACATATCGTCTTGAGATATTCCTCACTCTCTGCACCTGTGTCTTTTCTTCATTACTGTGGACAGCACACCATTGAACACAAGGAAGGAGGAACACTACAGTAGGCCTGTTGGCCCATACTGGGCACGTCCTTCACAAGCCCAACCCACTAACAGAATGTTAAGTAAAAGGACACAAATGCAACTAATGTGACATTTTATTGTGGCAACGTTTCACTCTCCAGGAGCTTTGTCAGGCCGCTTGACAAAGCTCCTGGAGAGCGAAACGTTGACACAATAAAATGTCACATTAGTTGCATTTGTGTCCTTTTACTTATATTGTCGGTAATTCTACCAATATTAATACACTAACAGAATATTTGCCCAACCCATTTTTAACGCTACCCAAGCAAGAAACTGATAAATCTGTTTATTCATGTGCAAGTCCCACTCAATTCCAACCCCTCTCACGCATGTATTTATCCAACCTAAATCTGAAACTACCCAAGGTTTTAGCTTCGATAACAATACTACCCTATTTCCAAACCAGTACTTTCCTATATCCTTTCTAAATCTAAACTTATATAATTTGAATCCATTATTGCGGGTTCTCTCTTGGAGGGATATCCTCAAGACTATTTATTTCCCCTTTGTTAATACCCATCTTCCACTTACACACTTCGAATGTCTCCCCTCATTCTTCTACTCTTTAAATATGCTTGAATCGGTACTATTATTATGTATTAAAGCGAGTTGAGTGTGTATACAGAGATACCTGTGTGTTGTTAACTCGCTGTTCACTTTTGCACTCCGACATTTTCCGACCGAGGGTAAGAAAACGTCTATATTTGAACACGCGTCCACTCGTACTGAGTGAAGCAATTGAGTTGAGCCTTGTCTCACTGTGACAGGTTAGAACATGTTCTGTAATCATCTTTGTCTCTCCCCTTCCACTGTTTCCCGAGCTATATGGTTAGTCTCTTTATTTGTGTCGGACCTTATATACCTTTGTCATTGTCACTGTCTGTATACCTTTGTCATTATCAATGTTTGTATGTACCTTGATCATTATCACTGTGTGTATGTACCTTGATCATTATCACTGTATGTACCTTGATCATTATCACTGTGTGTATGCACCTTGATCATTATCACTGTGTATGTACCTTGATCATTATCACTGTGTGTATGTACCTTGATCATTATCACTATGTACCTTGATCATTATCACTGTATGTACCTTGATCATTATCACTGTGTGTATGCACCTTGATCATTATCACTGTGTGTATGTACCTTGGTCATTATCACTGTGTGTATGTACCTTGGTCATTATCACTGTGTGTATGTACCTTGATCATTATCACTGTGTGTATGTACCGTGATCATTATCACTGTGTATGTACCTTGATCATTATCACTGTGTGTATGTACTTTGATCATTATCACTGTGTATGTACCTTGATCATTATCACTGTGTATGTACCTTGATCATTATCACTGTGTGTATGTACCTTGATCATTATCACTGTGTGTATGTACCTTGATCATTATCACTGTATGTACCTTGATCATTATCACTGTGTATGTACCTTGATCATTATCACTGTGTGTATGTATCTTGATCATTATCACTGTGTGTATGTACCTTGATCATTATCACTGTGTGTATGTACCTTGATCATTATCACTGTGTGTATGTACCTTGATCATTATCACTGTGTGTATGTACCTTGATCATTATCACTGTGTGTATGTACCTTGATCATTATCACTGTGTATGTATCTTGATCATTATCACTGTGTGTATGTACCTTGATCATTATCACTGTGTATGTACCTTGATCATTATCACTGTGTGTATGTACCTTGATCATTATCACTTTGTGTATGTACCTTGATCATTATCACTGTGTGTATGTACCTTGATCATTATCACTTTGTGTATGTACCTTGATCATTATCACTGTGTGTATGTACCTTGATCATTATCACTGTGTCAACGATATCAGATGACTATGTCACCTTTAAATTCTCTCTTAATTATATTCCACAAAAAATCCTTCATAAAATATACTGTAAAAAATATATTGCATTAAATATGAAGGTGTGGAAATAATTAAGCTCAATGCCATGTTTCACCATTAAATAAATATTACTAATAGCTTCCACAGTTTAAACAAAGGTCTCTTGTATTTTTTGGCGCTTTTGTACATTTAAATTAAACTTCTGTTTTCGGTGAGGTGGACAATTAAAAGGCCTACTAAGAGAGCTCTTGTTGGGTTGTACGTTTACTATTGTTCTGGGTACTATGAGCACATAAAATACCTATAAAGTGTTATCTTTATCGTTTACTGTTGTTGTGGGTGATGGGAGCAAATTAAAGACCTGGTAAAAGTTCTCGCGTTCATATACTATTGTTCCAGTAGCGGTGATAAAATAGAAGCACAGGTTGGAGTTAGCACAATTGAGTAGTACAAAAACACGCAGAGCTGAGTAAGGTTTAATAAGACATGTTGTCTTAAGAAAAACTGCTCTGATTTTTTGTTTTTAGATTTTGCCACCAAAGCAGCTAGTTGATTATGCACCCAATGTCTGTCATGTGGAGGGTAGCTCAAGAACTCATGGATGCACAAAAGTCTAGGAACTAGGCTCACAAGGGGTTAACAGGAGTACATCTAGAATTATATCTACACGTATCTTATCTGTTGCAAACAAATTTCGAATATTTGCTTAATCTGTCTGGTATCTTATTTTCATTGATAAAATATCTTAGTGCATCACATAGGTTATTATACTGTCTATTCTTATATTCCTCAATAAGTGGACAATGACACAGTGTTCAGCTCTGTTCTCACTATTTTTGTATCACCCATATTTATCAGTACTCTGCCAAGCACTCTGCCCTCCTACCTAGCACTCTGGCTTCCTACTAGGTACTCTGCCTTCCTACCAAGGATTCTGCCTGCCTGCTAGGCACTGCACCTTCCTACCAGGTACTCTACCTTCCTACTAGGCACTCTGCCTTCCTACCAGGCACTCTGCCTTTCTACCAGGCACTCTGCCTTCCAATCAGTGAGCAAATATGAGACATTAAAGAGGCGTTCTAATCATGTTGTTTATATACTTTGGTACTGAGTGCGGTGCGTAAATTAAAGACGTACAAAGACAGCTTTTGTTTACTAATGTACTTTTTGTATCTTTAAAACAAGAATTTGCACTTTGGCAGCAGGTGACGGGAGCCCTTAAGAGAGACACAAAGAGAGCTCTTGTTTATGGACTTGTGTACTGTTTTCTTGAGCAAGACAGTCGCAAAGAGAACTATTGATTATAAAGTTGTGTATTGTTTACTGTAAGAGAGCCACAAAGAGTTCTTGTTTATAAAATTATGTACTGTTTGCTATGAGGAAGTAAGAGAGCTACAAAGAGCACTTGTTTAAAAACTCGTGTACTGTTTGCTGTGAGCAAGTAAGAGAGCCACAAAGAAACTAACAACGAGGTTTACCCCCACAATAACGCAGCGTATAAGTGGCTGGGCCGCGGGAACGAGGCAGCTGGCGTAATATACGCCAGAAAATAATTCACCGTAAACGCCGCTTGTAATCCACTACACAGGGGAATAGATGTTGGCTCGTCGACACACACGGTAGGGATATATGCTGGGACGGCACACACATACACAGGAGGGATATATGCTGGGACGACACACATACACAGGAGGGATATATGCTGGGACGACACACACATACACAGGAGGGATATATGCTGGGACGATGCGCGCATACACACACACACACTCGAAGGCTATATCCTGGAACGACTCACATACTGGAGGGCTATATGCTGGGACAACACATACACACTAAAAGGCTATATGCTGAGACGACACACACAAATACCCACTAGAGGTATATATGCTGGCACGACATAGTACATTGTAGGGATATATGCTGGGACAACACACACTGTAGAGATATATGCTGGGTCAACACTCACCAGAAAGATACCCAAGGTCAGCCTGACACTACTGAAGTCTCCCAGCTCAGCTTGACACTGCTGAAGTCTCCCAGCTAAACCTGACACTACTGAAGTCTCCCAGCTCAGCCTGACACTGCTGAAGTCTCCCAACTAAACCTGACACTACTGAAGTCTCCCAGCTCAGCCTGACACTACTGAAGTCAAATGCTGGGACGACACTCACCAGAAAGATATATGCTGGGACGACAATCACCAGAAAGATATATGCTGGGACGACAATCACCAGAAAGATATATGCTGGGACGACAATCACCAGAAAGATATATGCTGGGACGACAATCACCAGAAAGATATATGCTGGGACGACAATCACCAGAAAGATATATGCTGGGACGACAATCACCAGAAAGATATATGCTGGGACGACAATCACCAGAAAGATATATGCTGGGACGACAATCACCAGAAAGATATATGCTGGGACGACACACACTGGAGGGATGTATGCTGAGATGAGAGACTCCAGGAATATAAGCCGTAAGCTTACATAGCAATCACAACCCAGCTGATCTGTTGTCATGTTAACTCTTAAAAAAGTCTACCTATCTACAACATATCACATTGTACCGCTGGCAGCAACACGCTCCTCTCAACACAGTAATGATACATAAGATGAGGAATTAGACACATGTGCAACACCTAAATAGCTTTATTTGAAGGTGTTTCGCCAACCAGTTGTTTTATTCAAGACAGACATTAGAAGACGAAGTAATCAGAACTTGCGGAACTATACACAGAATTAAGGTGTTGAACATGTGTCTGTTTCCTCACTACGCACCACTTTTTTATGCCATTAACTGTTAATAATAATTCAGTCAAATGTTAAAGCAGTAACTGACTATTAATAGCATTCGTTCAGTGAGAACGTAAACCTCCTTAAATGATGCCTAATTAGGTTCAAAAGAGAAAGTAAACAACAAAGACAGTGTTATAATAATAAAGAATTAGGTTGTTGCATTTGTCTGTATCATCAAATTTCTTTGCCGATACAATATTAAACTTTAAAATGGCTTTCGTTATACATATCAGCTGACATATATTTATGCTTCTGACAGTATGTAAACAAGACACATAATGCAGGTTATATTTTATTGAGAAGATGTTTCGTGGTTGAACAAGAACTTCAAAGTTGCTGGTGTCGTCATCGCATTGTGACACTTGCACACTCTCGCTATACTCAACCTTTGTATTGCTTTACTTCCGCCATATACAAAAAAGATGAGTTTTAGTATCACAACCGTCCACTCTGTAACACCTTCGTCTCACACCCGAAGCATCCTGGTTTAATAATCTCTAGTAGCTCGACGTTTTTGACCTTTGATCTTTGACCTTTTTAATCCTAGCCTGACCTTAGGGTGCTCGTTTGCATTATAAGTCTATATGTATATATTTTTTTCTTGTATGCTTGATAAAACCCGGTCTTGGGTAAAACGTCCATATAAAGGTTTCCCTACTTCCAGCTTTCATTTCTACCTGCTGCCTCTGTTTACCTATAGCAGTGAGTAGGTACTTGGGTGTTAGTCGATCGTTGTGAGTGGTATCCTAGTTAGAAATCCAATTAAGTGGCATAAAATGGCCTACCAGACCATATGATGGCATCACAAATATTAACTGTCAACACGACAGCCATATTACGAACACTACCTCTCTGTAAAAAAGTATACGTTATTTAGCAAAGTTTTATTCAGTTGTAAATAAACGAATACAGTTACAACCTCCATCGAAGATCGTAGTGTGTGTTGTACATTCTGCATGAATTGTTTCATCATGCATAATATTAACATTTCACATCATACACTCACCTATATGTGGTTGCAGGGGTCGATTCATAGCTCCTGGCCCCGCCTCTTAACTGGTCGATACTAAGTCTCACTCTCCCTGCTCCATGAGCTTTATCATACCTCTTCTTAAAGCTATGTATGGAATTTGCTTCCACTACTTCTCTCTCTCCAGATTATTCCACTTTCTGACAACTCTAAGGCTAAAGAAATACTTCCTAACATCCCTATGACTCATCTGGGTTTTCAGTTTCAAAATGTGGCCCCTTGGTAATGTATTCCATCTCTGAAACATTCGAGGCCTGTCCACTTTGTCAATTCCTCTCAGTATTTTATACGTCGTTATAATGTCCCCCCTATCCCTCCTATCCTCTAGTGTCATCAGGTTGAGTTCCCTTAGCCTCTCCTCATAAGACATACCTCTCAGTTCCGGGACTAATCTTGTTGCAATTTTTGCGCTTTATATATGTATGTATATATATATATATATATATATATATATATATATATATATATATATATATATATATATTATGAATCAAAACAATAGCAGACAGGCGATCTTAATACAAGACAAGCCACCGGGGGGGGGGGGTGAAAATCTTTAGCTCAAGTATTTTCACACTTCTCAGTGCGTCATCAGGAGCTGTGCAGTGTTGCAAAAGCAACAACAGGAGAAGTGGTAGTGGAGGCACCAGCCAGTCTCATTGTCTGAGAGAGGCAAACGGGATGCCAACCACACACCGGTCACCCCCACACCCCACCCCATATGGAGTCGGGTGGGGTAGGCCTCACTGCAGATAGCATGAGGAAAATACTAGAAGATAGTTAGTAGCCAGCTTCTAACCGCCGGGAACAGGTCATGTGACGTAAAAAGTTACATTACAATAATGGATCATTACATACCTGCATTTACAACCTTCTACCTAATGAAATAGAGGAAAAATTCCTCATGTATATATGTATATATATATATATATATATATATATATATATATATATATATATATATATATATATATATATATATATATATATATATATATATATTTTTTTTTTTTTTTTTTTTTTAACACATCGGCCGATGCCCACCAAGGCAGGGTGGCCCGAAAAGAAAAACTTTCATCATCATTCACTCCATCACTGTCTTGCCAGAAGGGTGCTTTACACTACAGTTATAAAACTGCAACATTAACACCCCTCCTTCAGAGTGCCGGCACTGTACTTCCCATCTCCAGAACTCAAGTCCGGCCTGCCGGTTTCCTGAATCCCTTCATAAATGTTACTTTGCTCACACTCCAACAGCACGTCAAGTATTAAAACCATATGCCTCCATTCACTCCTATCAAATACGCTCACACATGCTTGCTGGAAGTCCAAGCCCCTCGCACACAAAACTTCCTTTACCCCCTCCCTCCAACCTTTCCTAGGCCGACCCCTACCCCGCCTTCCCTCCACTACAGATTTATACACTCTCGAAGTCACTCTGTCTCGTTCCATTCTCTCTACATGTCCAAACCACCTCAACAACCCCTCCTCAGCTCTCTGGACAATCGTTTTGGTGATCCCGCACCTCCTCCTAATTTCCAAACTCCGAATTCTCTGCATTATATTCACACCACACATTGACCTCAGACATGACATCTCCACTGCCTCCAGCCTTCTCCTCGTTGCAACATTCATCACCCATGCTTCACACCCATATAAGAGCGTTGGTATAACTATACTCTCATACATTCCCTCTTTACTTCCATGGACAAGGTTCTTTGTCTCCACAGACTCCGAAGTGCTCCACTCACCCTTTTCCCCTCATCAATTCTATGATTCACCTCATCCTTCATAGACCCATCCGCCGACATGTCCACTCCCAAATATCTGAATACATTCACCTCCTCCATACTCTCTCCCTCCAATCTGATATCCAATCTTTCGTCACCTATTCTTTTGTTATCCTCATCACCTTACTCTTTCCTATATTCACTTTCAATTTTCTTCTTTTACACACCCTACCAAATTCATCCACCAACCTCTGCAGCTTCTCTTCAGAATCTCCCAAAGCACAGTGTCATCAGCAAAAGCAACTGTGACAACTCCCACTTTGTATTTGCTTCTTTATCTTTTAGCCCAACACCTCTTGCCAAGACCCTCGCATTCACTTCTCTTACAACCCCATCTATAAATATATTGAACAACCACGGTGACATCACACATCCTTGTCTAAGGCCCACTTTTACTGGGAAATAGTCCCCTTCCCTCCTACACACTCTAACCTGAGCCTCACTATCCTCATAAAACTCTTCACTGCTTTCAGTAACCTTCCTACTATTCCATACACCTGCAACATCTGCCACATTGCCCCCTATCTACCCTATCATACGCCTTTTCCAAATCCATAAATGCCACAAAACATCTTTACCCTTATCCAAATACTGTTCACCTATATGTTTCACTGTAAACACTTGGTCTACACACCCCTACCTTTCCTAAAGCCCCTTGTTCATCTGCTATCCTGCTTTCTGTTTTACTCTTAATTCTTTCAATAATAACTCTACCATACACTTTACCAGGTACACTCAACAGACTTTTTCCCCCTATAATTTTTGCACTCTCTTTTGTCCCCTTTGCCTTTATACAAAGGAACAATACACGCTCTCTGCCAATCCCTAGGTACCTTACCCTCTTCCATACATTTATTAAATAATAGCACCAACCACTCCAAAATTATATCCCCACCTGCTTTTAACATTTCTATCTTTATCCCATCAATCCCAGCTGCCTTACCCCCTTTCATTCTACCCACTGCCTCACGAACTTCCCCTACACCCACAACTGGCTCTTCCACACTCCTACAAGATGTTATTCCTCCTTGAACTACACACGAAATCACAGCTTCCCTGTCTTCATCAACATTTAACAAATCCTCAAAATATTCTCTCCATCTTCCCGATACCTCTAACTCTCCATTTAATAACTCTCCTCTCCTATTTTTAACTGTCAAATCCATTTGTTCTCTAGGCTTCCTCAACTTAATCTCATTCCAAAACTTTTTCTTATTTTCAACAAAATTTGCTGATAACATCTCACCCACTCTCTCATCTGCTCTCTTTTTACATTGCTTCACCACTCTTTTAACCTCTCTTTTCTCTCCATATACTCTTCCCTCCTTGCATCACTTCTACTTTGTAAAAACCTCTCATATGCTAACTTTTCTCCTTACTACTCTCTTTACATCATCATTCCACCAATCGCTCCTCTTCCCTCCGCACCCACTCGCCTGTAACCACAAACTTCTGCTGAACACTCTAACACTACATTTTTAAATCTACCCCATACATTTTCGACCCCATTGCCTACACTCTCACTAGCCCATCTATCCTCCAATAGTTGTTTATATCTTACCCTAACTGCCTCCTCTTTTAGTTTATAAACCTTCACCTCTCTTTTACTTACTGATTCTATTTTCCTTGTATCCCATCTACCTTTTATTCCCACTGTAGCTATAACTAAAAGTGATCTGATATATCTGTAGCCCCTCTATAAACATGTACATCCTGAAGTCTACTCAACAGTCTTTTATCTACCAATACATAGTCCAACAAACTACTGTCATTACGCCCTACATCATATCTTGTATACTTATTTATCCTCTTTTTCTTAAAATATGTATTACCTATAACTAAACCCCTTTCTATACAAAGTTCAAT
Organism: Cherax destructor; assembly: GCA_009830355.1. Taxonomy (NCBI): domain Eukaryota; kingdom Metazoa; phylum Arthropoda; class Malacostraca; order Decapoda; family Parastacidae; genus Cherax; species Cherax destructor. Next base: position 202,890 of record WNWK01000101.1, on the reverse strand, counting down.
CAAAGGGCTCCCATTATCATTTACACCTGGCACCCCAAACTTACCTACTACACCCTCTCTGCATGTTTCTCCCACTTTAGCATTTAGGTCCCCTACCACAATTACTCTCTCATTTGGTTCAAAAGTTCCTATACATTCGCTTAACATCTCCCAAAATCTCTCTCTCTCCTCTACACTCCTCTCTTCTCCAGGTGCATACACGCTTATTATGACCCACTTTTCGCATCCGACCCTTATTTTAATCCACATAATCCTTGAATTTACACATTTATATTCCCTCTTTTCCTTCCATAACTGATCCTTCAACATTATTGCTACCCCTTCCTTAGCTCTAACTCTCTCAGATACTCCTGACTTAATCCCATTTATTTCTCCCCACTGAAACTCGCCTACCCCCTTCAGCTTTGTTTCGCTTAGGGCCAGGACATCCAACTTCTTTTCATTCATAACATCGGCAATCATCTCTTTCTTATCATCCGCACTACATCCACGCACATTCAGACAACCCAATTTTATAAAGTTTTTCTTCTTCTCGTTTTTAGTAGATTTGTACAGGAGAAGGGGTTACTAGCCCTATATATATATATATATATATGACACTTAAAAAGTTAGGTACAACAACACATTACAGTCACACAATTTACATGAAAAAAAGCTTCTTGATGCTACCGATAATTCATAACATAGTCCATGGTAAGTGTAGCCTTGGAGAAGACTAAGTAACTTTCCAAGTAAAGTATTGATAATGTAATATCAAAGAGTTGCTAGTTATAATCTCAGAGAGCACTGTCCAATTTTCCTAGATAAACATTGGGTAAATAACACAAAAGATTTCTTAGTTATTTCCCCACGAAAGAGAAAGTAGACTTGTTAAGGAAGCATTAAATACTAACATCAGGATTGAAATGGCGTACTGCTCACATTACTGGGAATAAAGACTTGCAGAACAAGCATTTATCAAGCGACGTTTCTCTCTGTGTAGAGGTTTACTATTTCTGTGATTTACCAGATTACCCTAACCTAAAAATCCTAATTTCATTTAAAATGAAAAAAAAACTACTTGAGGGAAAAACAAGAAGCGCTAAGAAAGTGATACGGAGTACCACGCCAAAAAAAAAAAAAAAAGACTGACGTAGTAAAGTTATAATGGATTGGTTTTCTTGAGAAAGCAGGGCAACCAGCAGCACGGTTCCTGCTCCGACCTCTGCCCCACACACGACCGCAGTCCATTAGCAGAATTAGCCAGCAATTACCGTGAAATGACCGCTCTTATGCCGTCGAAACTGTCACTTTGGAAATTACAAATGTCCCTCATATTCAGACACGCGAGGACTCGACGAGAGAACAAAATTAAGTAGATTTAACTAATAACCCGTTAAATTGCACGAATATATATATACCAAGAAACATAATTTTGTACAGCATAATTACAATAAATAATGCCATAATATTTATGTATACAGTTCAGACGTAAGATGAATTTTACGTTCAACTTTTAAAGCTCCGATTTTATTGCTTCTTGAAAGATAGTTAATATTCTTAAGTTGTGGTGTTGAACATAAAGTAAATTCTGATGTAGCTTAAAGATATAAGAGAAACGGTTAATATACAGGTAAGACACCAGACCTGAGTAAGTTACATGAACAAGTGACATCATAGCAGCGGAAGTTATTGTTTTGATTTCCACTGACCTTGTGAAATATTAAAGTTCGGTCATGATAGTCATATAAGTTAATCTAATCTAAGGTCAGGTCATGCTAACTTTAGTTACTCTTATTTAACACTTGTTAAATATACTTATTTTGTTATTGCTAACAATGTTCGCTTATAGCATGTCATTAGTGGACAACGTTGTAGACAACTTAAAGCATGTATCATGTATGTTGTTTCTCAGACAAATGAACAATGTTCATTCCAGTATCATGTGTGTTGTTTCTCAGACAAATGAACAATGTCCATTCCAGTATCATGTGTGTTGTTTCTCAGACAAATGAACAATGTCCATTCCAGTATCATGTGTGTTGTTTCTCAGACAAATGAACAATGTCCATTCCAGTTTACACAAAAAAAGTGTGGAAAAAGGGGAAAATCGTGGAACAGTTCATGGTGGAAATTGTCGTGTAATAAGTTACTGCATGGTTGTGAAGCCATCTACCATTCACTTGTTTGTAGTTATTTAATGTTATTTTTCCAATTAACCGTGACTCAGCACTAGAAGGTCGCTGAGTCACGCATCTCACGCTACCACATTATTTTTATTATTGTATTTATGTTGAAATGCAATCCCCAGGGGTCATACAACACCTGAGAAAATGAGGCAATACACATCTCTCATTGTATCAACACACACATACCATCACTTACTGTACAATACACTGGGATGTACATTTATGCATATACCTTTAACCACATAAGGTTACCTCAACATTATAATTAATAGATTCAAGAGCAAGCGCCAAGCTCATAAGGGTAGTACAAATAAAAAATGGAATGTAATCAGGTTTGGTCCAAGGAAGGGGAGGGTAGTTACTATTCTTTGCTATCAAGGGCACTTCACCGCTTCCCGTTGAAAGGACTGCCATAAACATACAAAAATACTGTCCCATTAGTAGTGCTTGTTGTGTTGATCTTCAGAATACTACCAGATGTTTACTTACAAATAATCAAGGCTCGGGCTCTCTAAGGAAAAACCTCACAAGTTGTAAGTGGTCAAACTATTGTCTTCTTCCCGTTGAAAATTAGCACATCACACACACACACACACACACACACACACACACACACACACACACACACACACACACACACACACACACACACACATACCATATAGTATACAGCGCTTTGGAAATAGGAGGTAATGAAGTTTGACCTGAGGATGCTGGGTAATCAGTGAACTAATTCCGCTTGTGGCTCATGGAAGGTGCAGAACTTTGAGCTAGTTAATTGGGTTTAAAGCCTAAAGACGGCACAAAGGGTCATTAAGACTGCATGTAATCTGTTCACCACCTATCAAGGTTAATTGGAATCCAATAATAGGCATTACAGTAAATTTTAATTGAATATATACTAAGGTGTACGCCTCTCCAAGCGTACATGCACTGTTGCTCTCGGTGCATGTACATCAGGAGTGAGATAGTCATCAAAATATGTACAAAATGATTTGAGCCATGAAAACTTTAGAGATAAAGTGCACTTCTGAATTTTCTCTCTCTTTTTTTAAAGAGAAGATTCAGAAGTGCCGTATTTATATCTCTTCGTTTCAAAGCTGTCATATAAAAGTTGTATAGATACTGATAACGAGTATAAATTAAATAATAATTAATCCATGCTAAAATCTTACCTGATCTATTTTTATAATCTCTGACAATTATGTACGTTGATTATATATTGTTATCAGTAGCGAAAACTTGAATGAATTATTGTCTTAAAAATGTAAGTTTTGTATCAGATGAGCGCAGAAAACAGAGTGTTTATTGCCGGGATCACACACACATCAATGAATCGATATGACTCAAAAATACAAAAATCGTGCATTTTTTACATTTGTTGTAGTCTGCTCTGTGGTACACACACATTCTGCCCAAAATACTCCCGAGTTTTACTTTGTCATTGTTTCAGAGGTCTTAACAATGCAGATGTGTGGTATTGTCTTAAAATAAAACATTTGTTTTTAGTGAGAACTCTCCCCCCCCTTCAATTTCAGTGTCAATTTACACATTCTTATTATTTTCCTACTTATTAAGACCACTTCTATTTTCTTCTATATTTTTTCCGTATTCCTATTTATTCCTATTTAGCAGTATCTCGCTACTCCTGTGCAATAGTCTTTTCACATCTCATTTCTTTTCTGTAATGAGAGTGACATTGTGGCATTACAGATAAAGCTAGAAATGCACAATGGATCTGCATTTCTTAGCTCGATACAATTTTGGTAAACGTTTACGCTTGTATTTAGCATGCAGTCTGATCATTTCATTGCTGACGTGCCACATTATGTTGCATGAAACTGTAAATCTTAATGTAAAACTAGCCTGAATATTGTTTTAGGGTTTTATTTACTCCAGAGCGGTGATAGGATAATTGGTGGGTGGAGTATATGGTGATGGAATACTTCCGTTGCTGCTGCTGTACACTTCACTTTAATACAAAATGTCGGCTGACAGAACATTTCGGTACCTCATAGTTTTCACATACTAACTCCAATGAACAGAAACTCGGTCTTTGGTGCAGCAAAGGTAAATATGAATTTCATTGATACTGTTGATTGTGTGACCCTCAGATGCAATGTGACAGTGCAGGAAAGACACACCATTCCAAGAAAGGCAAGCACAGACATATCACCAGTTACATGACAAACATACTTCGGATCAGTGATCAGCTGTTTGCTTCAGAAAGCAGCACCTCGGCAACGTAAGCTTCTACACAATCGATAACCAATGTTAGCGGCAAAATTCTCTCAACCAACTACACTGCTGCTTTTATTTTTGCCCGGATTGATTGGCTAGGTCACTCAAACTACTATCCATGTTCTGTTGATTATAATACAGCCATATTTCACCGGAATACCTGTAGATAATATTTTAGCATCATAGCTGCCGTTCAGTATTCCTTCTGCTGAAACAACCACTTTCCAGGTCAAGAACCAGATGGATCTAACTTTAGGTATTGGTCACCAACAGACAATGAAGTATTGGCATCAACAATGATGAAGCAGTTTACTGTAGATCACTTACCTATTAATGAGATGGACCAAATGTTAATGAAATATTTTTTTCGCATGTTGGAACAGTTGATCAAAGAAGAAAAATCCGAATTACCCGAATTTGTGGATCTGGGTATCGGCAAGCTACACAAAGTACATAATATTAGTATCTAGGAAGGGGATCGAGAAAATTTCAGCTGATATTTATCAACTGTGCTTGGATATTCATGCACTCGTCAAGCATAGTGTAGCAAGATGACATTACCAGAAGATTCAGTCTGAGATGGATACGACATCAGAATTTAGATTTTGTACACTCCGTATCCATTATGTGAATAAATTACCTGCTTGAGGTTTACAGGATATTACATGAATTATTACGTGCAAGTAATTTGGGTGAGATAAGTGAAACTTAAGTCACAGTAGGTCGCTGAACTGTAATTCCCTCGATGCCCACATCTTCACCACTCTCACAAAAAGCTAGACCTGACATTAAATTAATAATTACAATATTAAAACCAGCTACTCTGGTAAATTAAAATTGTGGACTGTATATGATTAGGCTTGCTGGGTACACAAAAGAAATTCATATTACCACTTACCATTTAATTACTGTAGATGGATCACACCACAACACCGGCCTGACCAGCTAGAGATCTAAATGCAAGGACTAATGGCACACTTCCCTGTGAGTGATGGTCGTATCCCTTATCTTCCGCCATCCACATGTAATTCTTGAGGTCCCGCAAATTTCCGTCCCAATTCTTCAGCAGGGGACATTAACATGGGTTCTTATTACAAATTCAGGCTGAAACCCCCCAATTTGGCTCAGAAGACGCCGAATTATTAGCAGAATTTCCCACGACAACCAGTGTTCACAAGTTACCAGTAGTGTCTCCTTGGGTGTTCCACATCATCCCTCACTCGAAATTTCTCGAAGAGTCCAACTAGCATATTCAATTTTAATACGTAATTATATTTTTCAAATTTAAACATGTTGAATTTAGAAAAATTCAAAATTTTCTACAATGTGGACGGAAGCGCAAGAGTATATGCATGCACAAAAGGCCTAGGAACAATGCCTCAAAGGGGTTAAAAGATGTACATCTAGATTTATATCTACAATTGTCTTATCTGTTGCAACAGATTTAGGATATTCGTTTAATATGTCTGGTATCATATTTCATTAATAAAAATACCTTGATATATTACATAGATTATACTATCTCTATATACCTCAACAAGTGAACAAAGAACCCCATATGTTCAAGATAGTGACCATAAAGCTAACTACATACTTTGCATTTGATTATCATTGGTGCATCTGGAAAACTGCCAGATGTGTTTGTAACCAAGCCTAAGGCTGGAACTGTGTTTGTAACCAAGCATAAGGCTGGAAATGTGTTTGTAACCAAGCCTAAGGCTGGAAATGTGTTTGTAACCAAGCCTAAGGCTGGAAATGTGTTTGTAACCAAGCCTAAGGCTGGAAATGTGTTTGTAACCAAGCCTAAGGCTGGAAATGTGTTTGTATCCAAGCCTAAGGCTGGAAATGTGTTTGTAACCAAGCCTAAGGCTGGAAATGTGTTTGTAACCAAGCCTAAGGCTGGAAATGTGTTTGTAACCAAGCCTAAGGCTGGAAATGTGTTTGTAACCAAGCCTAAGGCTGGAAATTTGTTTGTAACCAAGCCTAAGGCTGGAAATTAGTTTGTAACCAAGCCTAAGGCTGGAAATGTGTTTGTAACCAAGCCTAAGGCTGGAAATGTGTTTGTAACCAAGCCTAAGGCTGGAAATTTGTTTGTAACCAAGCCTAAGGCTGGAAATGTGTTTGTAACCAAGCCTAAGGCTGGAAATGTGTTTGTAACCAAGCCTAAGGCTGGAAATGTGTTTGTAACCAAGCCTAAGGCTGGAAATGTGTTTGTAACCAAGCCTAAGGCTGTAAATGTGTTTGTAACCAAGCCTAAGGCTGGAAATGTGTTTGTAACCAAGCCTAAGGCTGGAAATGTGTTTGTAACCAAGCCTAAGGCTGGAAATGTGTTTGTAACCAAGCCTAAGGCTGGAAATTTGTTTGTAACCAAGCCTAAGGCTGGAAATTTGTTTGTAACCAAGCCTAAGGCTGGAAATGTGTTTGTAACCAAGCCTAAGGCTGGAAATGTGTTTGTAACCAAGCCTAAGGCTGGAAATTTGTTTGTAACCAAGCCTAAGGCTGGAAATTAGTTTGTAACCAAGCCTAAGGCTGGAAATTAGTTTGTAACCAAGCCTAAGGCTGGAAATTAGTTTGTAACCAAGCCTAAGGCTGGAAATTAGTTTGTAACCAAGCCTAAGGCTGGAAATGTGTTTGTAACCAAGCCTAAGGCTGGAAATGTGTTTGTAACCAAGCCTAAGGCTGGAAATGTGTTTGTAACCAAGCCTAAGGCTGGCTACTAGAACTTGTCACTGTTCATATCGCAAGTTGCTCCATAAATATACTTATCTACATTCACGTTATCATAGTGAGTGATAGATCCACTCAGACGTTAACTGCATTCCCATGACCTTCGCAACGCTAACGTTAAGCACAGATATACCAAAGTTATATTTTACATTTACCTTCAGGATACTTTCTTTGGCTAATTTATCAACAGTATCATGAATGAGTAATTCAGTGTGTGATGGAATCATTAAAAATTGTACATGAATTCTATTTTTTTCTCTGATACAGGAGTATCTATATTTGTCTTCTCCAGTATGTTGTGGTCATTATGTGAGTCACGTGCCCTCATTGATGATATAGAATCAGTAATAATCAACATCAGTGTCACAAGTTAACTTTAGTGTCATTAGGATGGAAAACAGCCCAGTTTGCAGTGCAGACGCGCAGTTGTTAATTCTTTTAACTCGCCATAGTTGCTAGTTCTTACCTAGGGAGGTGGCAATAACAGCAGATGCAGCTCTACCAGAACACTCCTGCCTAGATCCATCAGTGCAAATAATTTGTGATATTACTAACAGTTCAACGAGTTTTCACAACCCATTTAGGCCTGTGTTTATTTCTAGATATTTAATAAGATTTGTAGTGACAGTGTCCTGTTCATTTCTTAATATTGTAGTACTAAGTACAGTGTTAATCTCAATTATATTACTGATGCTACGAATACCAAGCTCCTTCCCCGTAGTTTTAGGTAGTTTTAGGACAGCCAAAAATAATTCTGAGCGCTTCATTTTATATTAGCTCCAAGGGCCGGAAAGATTTTTCTTAGCTACCGTAACATTAATAATAGGGGCGCAGCATAATCTGTTAAGCTTCTAATACAGGCTTTGCACATTATTCTCACTCTTCTTACATCAACACCATAGTTCAACCCTCCCTCCTGATAACTCTGTCGCACTTTCATATAGAGTTTGTAGCCCATTTAGAAGTTAGGAGGTTGGGTTAGGTTAGGTTACAACGGTAAAACTTAAAATATAAGATAAAAGACGGTAAAATAGTCTGCAGCACGAACAGAAAACGGGCAGCCTCTGCGTGCGTTCAAAAGCTGTCATTTCTACCGTTGAAGGCTCCGTCAGCAGCCAACAGTTTTACAAGAGTGCCATATTGTCCGTGGTTAAGAGGACGGGGCTGCATAATTAAGGTTGTAGCCAGCAACACTTCTGAGAGCATTTATACTACCTTTGATTTCTTATTTAGCTGTGGCATGGCGGATTTAACGTACCTGACGTTTTCATTCTGCAAACAGATGGGCGGGACATGTGGTTGGCTTGTCAGTTTCTTAGTGTTTGAGGCCTAATCTCTTACAATTACTTGAATTTCTTCAAGAATGATATTAATTTTCTTAAGCCTTGTTGTATAGATCATGACGTCATCAGCATAGCTTATAACTATGGTTAGGTGAGGTATGTAAAGCACTAATCAGGACATTATATAACATAGGACTGAGAACTTTGTAGATTAATTAGGAACATTTCTTTAGTCTCACTTTTAAAACCTTGATAGACAACAGAGGATAATCTATTTGACAGATAACACATTATGTAACTGAGTAGGTTACGCCCCCCCCCCCATATTTTGTGATACCAAATTAAATTTTAGATCAAGAAATGTGGTAACACTAGAAGTGTGTGCAGTGAGAAATGTGGTAACACTAGAAGTGTGTGCAGTGAGAAGGTGGTAACACTAGAAGTGTGTGCAGTGAGAAATGTGGTAACACTAGAAGTGTGTGCAGTGAGAAATGTGGTAACACTAGAAGTGTGTGCAGTGAGAAATGTAATACACTAGAAGTGTGTGCAGTAGAAAGGTGGTAACACTAGAAGTGTGTGCAGTGAGAAATGTGGTAACACTAGAAGTGTGTGCAGTGAGAAACGTGGTAACACTAGAAGTGTGTGCAGTGAGAAAGGTGGTAACACTAGAAGTGTGTGCAGTGAGAAATGTGGTAACACTAGAAGTGTGTGCAGTGAGAAAGGTGGTAACACTAGAAGTGTGTGCAGTGAGAAATGTGGTAACACTAGAAGTGTGTGCAGTGAGAAAGGTGGTAACACTAGAAGTGTGTGCAGTGAGAAAGGTGGTAACACTAGAAGTGTGTGCAGTGAGAAAGGTGGTAATGCAAATCTGCGCACATTTTCTTTTTATAAAACCACAGAGATGAGGTGAGAGTTGTTGTCTGTTTTTATAGTATAATGTGTTAGGTATCATTCTTTCAAGTGTTTTACGCGTAGTTAAGGAGACTGTTGTAAATGTATCAGGCTGTTGCAGCTTAGGAATAGACACAGTGAGACTGCTGGTCCAGCAAATATAAAGAACCCCTTCAGTGTAACTAAATTTATACAGCGTTAAGAAAGCTGCCTTAAGATTCCAAGGATATTATAAATTATACTGTCCTCTCCAAGAGCTGTTGAATGGCTTTTAATGCAATGTCATGATCATACTTAATGAACAGGTGATCACTCGTCAATATTTTGGCTCATACAGTAAATCAGTTTAAACTTTCCTTCAGTAGTACTCTCTAGGTTTGTTCTAATATGAGATGGGATCCTACTTTAAAAATACAATTAACACTTTGTTGATCATGTGCACTTATCTGCAAGACTTTTACTATATCCAATTTTCTTGTGCGCATGGACAAGTGTCGCCATATAATTTTTATTATTTTATTTCCAGTGTTATCACACCTGTGTATTTCCATATAGGCACACTTTCATTTAAAAAAATCGCGACAGTAAAAAAGAAAATTGCCTTGAACAAGACCCCCCAAAAGTTTTTTGGTAAAAAGGAACTGGAACTACCCTCCCCTTCCTCGGATCCAACCTTATTATCTCTCATTCTCCAGCCTCTATATAAATCCTGATGGTTTGGAACTTCCCCATAAACATTATAATAATCGAATCTGGTATAAGGTGAGAATTACAAGTTACTCTTTATTGGAGTCATCACAATTGCCCTAGGCTCGTGATAAGACTATAGGGAAATTCGGAAGAGAAGTTAGATAAATTTGTGTAATAATTTAAGTATCGAATAGGGAGAAGTTAAAAATAAACACAAAAGAGCAAAGATGGTGTAAGTTTATTTAGGTACAGGTATACATAAATACAGTTACACGAATTATTATCATACATACTAACGTGTGTAAATTACCTAGGATAACCCAAAGGATTGTAGGGGAGGAGTGGATGTCTTGGCAGATGGATTCATTAAAATATTAAATAAATAACTGATTAAACGAGAGAGAGAGTAACTAGAGTACAGTCTTGATTTTCTTTGGTTATCCTAGGTAATCTACACGTATGCTGCTATATATGATAATTTATGTAACTGTATTTATGTGTACCTGAATAAACTTACTTATTTACTTAAGTCATAGTGTTCAACTTGATTGGGTTATCCAAGGTTATACAAGTAATTCCAGGTAACAGTTGTAAAAATCTAAGCTTTTGTACTGAACTTGAATTAAAAATTTTGTAAAAGATACAAAAAGAATGAACCGTATGAAAGTTTGGTATACGGAATAAACTACAGAAGCTAACACACTATTCTTTCCATGAATTGAAACTTAGGTACTACAAGACGAAGAAGAATACAAATGAACAATTACACTATATTGTAGATTAATGATTGTATTGACTTTATTATTGGACAGTTGTAAATTAAGGAATAATAATCAGGATTTTATTGACATTATTGGGTTATCCTAGGTTATATCTTGATACCATTGTTATATACTCGAAACTTCTATGGTATATGCCCTTACAACCATTAAAGAAATTTATACCACATAAAAATATATTTATATATTTTCCCAAATAAAGTTGTATCCCTCCTACAAACAGTTTAGTAAACATAGAGACGACCACAAACACCCATAAAACCACACATTTGGCTGAAAATCATTTCCGTAATTTTCTTTCTTCACTAGGACATACGTATATACTGCATACACATGTATAGTCATCCCATATAAACATTTACGTTAGGAATTTATTCATAATATATTTTATAATAGTAAGTAACTCTGCTAGAGAACACGTAGGTGCTGCGGTGTCCGAGTGGTTAAGGAGATGGACTTGAAATCCATTGGGCTCTGCCCGCACAGGTTCGAATCCTGTCCGCAGCGGTAATTTCTTTAGTTGTTTTATTTGTTTATCATTGCTATTCATGTTTACATTTCATATTTACACAATACTGTATTCTGTATCACGATAATAGTCTTCAATATTTATATATATATCGTACAGTTAGTGTCTTAAAAATATAATATTTAGCTGTAATAAATACTACTGTTAGAGGTTACAATTTATGACGAACATTATTCATGATAATTTTGTAAAGTTATCAGTTTTTATATGCAAATAAAAACAAATTAGACAACTCGATAGTTATTAGCAAATTGCTGGCGGTCTCCACGTAACGTACGAGAATAATTTTCATTTTTTATTATATGTATTCGGTGTTATTAATTTTTATTTCCTTTTACACAAATTTAATTTTTGTTGTATTTTCAGTTCTTATATTGTTATCCCACACATAAAAAAAATATCAGACATCATTCTTTAGTCACGTTATACCAAGTTATAAAAGCAATGGAGTTCAGTAGTCATTTTGGGCTTTGGAAATAAGGACAACAGGAGGGAAAGTGTCGTAATGATGAATTCTTCACATTGTTACCTCCCCAAATGGTATCCCTGACTGATCTAAATGCTCGACCATGAACTTCTGGGACAAAAATATGTCACACATTATCTCCTGTGCACATGACTGAACATGGAAGAGTCATGGCACAAATACTTCAAAACGCAGGGACATGCACGTATGTATGTGGTGCCGAATAGGTAAAACTTGCTATTTTGGCTTATATAGCAACGCGCTTCATGTCCCTGTGTTTGGAAAAGTATTTGTGCCATGACTCTTCCATGTTCAGTCATGTGCACAGGAGATAAAGTGTGACATGCGCGCTGTTGGAGTGTGAGCAAGGTAACATTTATGAAGGGATTCAGGGAAACTGGCAGGCCGGACTTGGGTCCTGGTGATGGGAAGTACAGTGCCGGCACTCTGAAGGAGGGGTGTTAATGTTGCAGTTTTATAACTAGTGTAAGCACCCCTCTGGCAAGACAGTGATGGAGTGAATGATGAAAGTTTTTCTTTTTCGGGCCACCCTGCCTTGGTGGGAGACGGCCGATGTGTTAATAAAATATATAAGTTAATTTTAACACATGTATTGTTTCACTAAAGCAAGGTAACCCAAAGAAGAAAATAACCTGCTCCTGATGCAAATAAATGGTATAAAATACCGACACAATGGAAAAATAAACACATAAGCAGTATAATGTGATCCTTTATTGACAACGTTTCGCCCACGCAGTGGGCTTTATCGAGTCACAAACAGATCTGTCTGTGACTCGATAAAGCCCACTGCGTGGGCGAAACGTTGTCAATAAAGGATCACATTATACTGCTTATGTGTTTATTTTTCCATTGCTCCTGATGCCTTGATGCCGGTGAAGGTCTCATAGTTAACGAAATCATCCTCTTCCTTGAATCTAACCTGAGTGCCTCCCATTTCCAGGGGCTATATAACCCATGCGAGATCAGCGCTTCTCCCTATTTAGGTACATATTTAGGTAAATAACCAAATAATAGCGTAGTACATATTTTTTTTTGTAACGGAAATAAATCCATACTAATATACGTTATATTTTGGGAGAAGGTATCACGATCATCACCTGAAGCATCTGGTAGTGTAAATATATTTCCGTTTATAATTAGTCATCAGGGTCTATACACAGAGACGTGTGTCTTTAAGTGTATCTTATACACTTCTGCATTATATCTAGTGTATTATACAATGAGTTTACTTTAATGTCTGTTTAAATTATTTTGAAGGTTTGTGCGCATGTGGATGACGGCCTTGATAAACTCCATGTGAAGTCGATAATCTTTAAACTGAGAAACGCAGCATTCAACGTCCACAAAATAAACAAACAAGGGGATAGTTGTAACATGTATGTGCCAGGCTTCTGGGAGCGTGTGTACGTGCTTGCGTGTCCCGGGACTGGTGCTGCCATCTCTACCTGCCAAGGATTACTAACGCCTGTAATTCCTTCCCATTCACTTCGGTTTTCCACCTAAAATACCTTTATATTTAGTCGGCTATCTGTTTTATTTGATGTAAATGGCGTATTGAACGTTAGTCATGTAATATATTGTAATAAAAAGAACGCTGTGGACAGGATTCGAACCTGTGCGGGCAGAGCCCAATGGATTTCGAGTCCATCTCCTTAACCACTCGGACACCACAGCTATGTATCGGAAGGTGCCACATAAGGGAAGTCATTGTGTTGGCAATTGTTATTGTTGTGTATGCTTACTTTGTGATATTAGTAGTGTATTTGTATAGTAACTCGTAAACATTACCTAGTCTTTTGTCTGAGGACGCCAATGAAAATAAGGCACATTGTTTGGCTTATTATAGGTTAAATCTTCGGCATGCACAGCATATTAGGGGCTTATTATAGGTTAAATCTTCGGCATGCACAGCATATTAGGGGCTTTTGGCATGTACATCTCATTAATAACTATGTATCTTGTCTACCATGTATCATTGTACCATGTCTCAATAAAGTATTATTATTATTATATATACATAACTGTTTATACACACCCCAATGCGAATTATTGTTTGACTTTTTGAGTTTTCATATGTAAGTTTATATAAGTACAGGTACACCTAAGTGCAATTATCATACTTAACAAATGTAAATTACCTAGGATAACCCAAAAAAGTCAGACGTAGTGACTTATTTTCACTGTCATAATAACAATTTTAATTAATATACAAAACCTAATTATACCTTATACAATTTACATATATCCATAAAAAATTCCTTCTGTTTATGAAACCATTTGTAGATTTTCTTAAATAAAAAATATACCTATTTCACAGAGAGTTCGTTCGGTTATCATAGGTTAAATTTTCATAATATACCATTAATGTGTGCCTATAAAATTATTGGCTTATTATTGTGTAATACTCTGTATAATTATTATTATTAGTATTAGTAGTAGTATTATAATCAAAAAGCTCTAGACCAATACTTCTGTAAAACCACATGTAGCTCAAGTATTTATTGTAGCTATCTATCATCATGTATAATAATGCAATACTAAGTTCTTCTAAGTACTTGTTGAATGTCTACCCAACCCTCAGGATATTTACCCTACCTACCTGGAGGGTATTTCGGGGATCAACGCCCCCGCGGCCAGGTCCATGACCAGGTCTCCTGGTGGATCAGGGTCTGATCAACGAGGCTGTTACTTCTGACTGCACGTATTCCAACGTACGAACCACAGCCCGGCTGATCCAGCACTGACTTTAGGTATTTGCCCAGCTCCCTCTTGAAGACAACCAGGAGTCTATTGGCTGGTGGAAGGCTGTTAGGTTAGGTTATTATTTTAGATATACTTGTTCACATAGGTGTGCTAAATATAGGATGTGATCTATCCTATAATAATTATTTAAATAATGTATCGTCCTGTTAGTTATTACATATTCCATTCCAGGGATTCATATAGTGGGGTTAAAACTAAGCAACTGCACTAGGGTGGGTCGTTAAGGCTAAACTTTACCTATACACTGACAATCAAGTACTTTTTAATTCTTAAAATAGGAATTAGTACAAACTCCGGGCATGTTCAGGGAAACATGCCCCCCTCTCGATACCCTGTGATCATCCTGTGGTGGCGGTGGTGACTAAGTTACTGCAGACTTAATGCAAGATGAAGATTGAACTGTTTAATCAACTTCCTATAACCTAGCTTGATAAATGAGTCATAGCAACACAGGATATTGTACCTAACGTTGGATTGGTTTGTTATTTGGGTTTAAAGTTTACCGACTACACGAACAGGGTGCATATAAACTGTTCAGTACCAGTCAGGAATAATCTAATCTCTAACTAGGGATTAAAATTAACTCAGTATATATAGACTGACAATTGTACACCTATTGTCTAACCTAATTAAGTTCTCCATTCTCCTTTGCGTTGATTATACTCTTAGGTTACAGTATATGCTGTACTCGCTATACGTGTCTTAGGTTACAGTATATGCTGTACTCGCTATACGTGTCTTAGGTTACAGTATATGCTGTACTCGCTATACGTGTCTTAGGTTACAGTATATGCTGTACTCGCTATACGTGTCTTAGGTTACAGTATATGCTGTACTCGCTATACGTGTCTTAGGTTACAGTATATGCTGTACTCGCTATACGTGCAGACTTCAGATATATTGTAAACAACCGCTGGAGATCAGTGTTTTAAGACTAGATATGGTAATGTTACCACGTGAATAGATATGTTGACACTGGTGTCGGTCTCCAAGCTTCATACACATACTTAACTGGTGTATATTATATTATATAATTCTTTCATAAGCTCAAAGTCCTTGGATAAGCTCTGAACTCGCCTTGGTTATACAGCGCCTGTGAAATGAGAGGTAATCACGTTTGATTTGAATAGCTCCAGTTCCTTGGATCAAGATACATTCACCAGCATCAAGGCACCCATCCCCTTCTTTAAGGGATCTCTCTCTCTCTGGAGCAAGAAGTTAGTGTTCACTGATACCTTGTTGACATCCGTCTTAAGGAAATGACTTGGCAGGGAAAACTTTTCAAATACGTATACTCTGTTCATAGATTAAAAGCCAGTTAACCTGAAGACGTTTTTGGGGGTTATCGCCCCTCCTCCTCCTCCACGACCCGGTGATCGACCAGGTTGGAAATAAATGGTATAAAATACCAACACAATGGAAAAATAAACACACAAGCAGTATAATGTGATCCTTTATTGACAACTTTTCGCCCACGCAGTGGACTTTATCGAGTCACAAACAGATCTACCTGGATACAAGATACATGAGCATTTATAGGATTTAGTCAGGTGGAGAATGCTGCATATCACATGACTCGATAAAGTCCACTGCGTGGGCGAAACGTTGTCAATAAAGGATCACATTATACTGCTTATGTGTTTATTTTTTCGACCAGGTTGTTGGTGCTAGCCACATCAACCTATGCATTACAGTTCGACTGATGAGGAACTTATCAAGTTGCATTTTGAAGACGGCTAGAGGTTTGTTGTTAATTTTCCTTATGTATGAAGGGAAGGTGTTTAAAAGTTTAAGTCCTTTAACATTTGCTAAGTTGCATCATCTACCAAGCCTCGTGTTATCGTTGAAAAATGTGACACAAGTGTCTCATTCATCCTGCGAGAGGTAGTTAATTATGCACTCGCAGTTCATCCTGTAAGAGGTAGTTAATTATGCACTCGCAGTTCATCCTGTGAGAGGTAGTTAATTATGCACTCGCAGTTCATCCTGTAAGAGGTAGTTAATTATGCACTGGCAGTTCATCCTGTGAGAGGTAGTTAATTATACACTGGCAGTTCATCCTGTAAGATGTATTATACACTGGCAGTTCATCCTGTAAGAGGTAGTATTATACACTGGCAGTTCATCCTGTAAGATGTATTATACACTAGCAGTTCATCCTGTAAGAGGTAGTATTATACACTGGCAGTTCATCCTGTAAGAGGTAGTATTATACACTGGCAGTTCATCCTGTAAGATGTATTATACACTGGCAGTTCATCCTGTAAGAGGTAGTATTATACACTGGCAGTTCATCCTGTAAGATGTATTATACACTGGCAGTTCATCCTGTAAGAGGTAGTATTATACACTGGCAGTTCATCCTGTAAGATGTATTATACACTGGCAGTTCATCCTGTGAGTGACAGTTTATGATAATGTACGTTGTGCTCACAACCAGAAGACCTTAGTTCTCCCGATATCTTCTGTCCTTGTTCACCTAACAGTAAATAGAAACCTAGAAGTTAATCGATTATGTTGGGTCGTATCCTGGGAGAGGATCTAAGGTTCCTAGTAGGAACAAATTACATTCCTTGGCTTTCTTGGGCTATCCTGGGTTATTACTCTTCTAGGGTTAATAATCCTAACAAAATTTTCATCTACTGGGCCTCTAGGAACTTTCAAAGTAGAGTTTATATAAATAGGGCTGAGTAGATCCTAGCGAGCAGTGAACACTGCAGAAATTGAGTGGCATTGATGGAACCCGCTACCATATGCCGTACCTCAACACATACCAGAAAATACCCACATTATAGTAAGCAGTAAGTCACCTATGGCAATAACATTGACTTTATGTATAATATTAGTCACACGATATCATCCCTGTCGATAGCGTAACCATCACAGTTGCAGAACACTAACTTGGTGTACGTGATTTAACGCAACACCGGAAACTATCCATCTCCAAGCCGGGGGATCAGAGAGCAACCCATCCTCCTAACAACTATGTCTACCATTTTCACGTGGGGTTTGCAACACTTTTTTAAGTTAGGTTACAACGAAAAAGTATAAATGTAGGACAAATAGTGATAAATTCTGCTGCACAAACAGAAAACGTGAACCTACTGCGAGCTGCTGATGTATGTTATATTTCTAATGTTCAAGCCTCTACGTTAATAGTCACCCCATTAACTGTTTTTACAACAGTGCCATATTGTCTTTGGTTAAATAGACGCGCTGCAAAGAGTCACTTCAAACAACATAAGAAACTATTTATGGTCGTAATTTTGACCGAATAATCGGAATATGAAAACGTTGTGGTCCGCTTTGGACACTTATTTATTGTGCATTTGAATTCACAGACTTAAAACTTTTATCGTTTTCCAGCTCATTTCAAACCCAGCCCCAGTAGTATTACCTAGGCACTTAATATATTTACTGTTAGGTGAACATGGGGGCAGCAGAAGTATGTGAGGTACAAGACTACACACTAACACCCTCCCTCACTCAAACTGGGAATAAACCCAAGACCCTTTAATTATAAGACGAACGCCCTTACACTACAAGGCGCACACAGCATTGATAACGAGATACCTTATAGAATGAAAAGTTGGCTGGAACCAAAAACTTCACATAACCTAACATGAAATCAGTTACTATATCAGGCAGACAGACTTCAAAGGCGACCATGCACCCACGCAGGCGACACTAGGTAGGACACACGAGTCAGCATTGTAAATTTCAAGCTACAAGCATCAGTGGAATATAGTTGGAGCACATACTTTGAGAATGGCTGAAGTGAACCCACCCTTCATGGACGGTATCCTGATGCTGATAAAGAGCTCTTGATCCTATGAATTAAAGTTGTCCTCCACTTTCTCTGATCGAATCTGATTACCTTAAATTCCAGAAGCGAAGTATAACCCTTTCAGGTTCACATCTTCCTTATAATTACAATAATAATGTGAGCAAATAGTTTTCAATATATGTTTACCTGGTGAGAGTTCCAGGGGTCTGTTCCCGGTCTGTGACCAGGGAAGCTTTTATTGGATATTTTGTCCAGTGCAAAGAATTTGGTGTACATTTGCTTGTAAACAACTGTTTATGAATTCCCTTTAACTTTTCTTCCTAAATCCCAAATTGAAAGTATTTTTATAGTTCCTGAAAATAGTTTTCAGAGCAGGTTTTACAGCAAAAGGTGAGAGTGGCGTCATCATGCATACCTTGGACTGGAAGCTTTGAAGTGTAATACGAAAACCCTTATAGTCAAGACTTACTGTATATAAATGGTGCCATATTGGAAGCCCAAAAAAAAAAAAATTACAACTAGGCCACGACAGATCTCTAGAGGTACTCGTGAAACCTGACATCATCCTCTTCAGGATGTGCAAGATTTAATATGAACGACTGTTAATGGCATTTTAATAATTAATGAAGTGACTGTAAATTGTTTATTATTTCTGTGGGTCCAGACTTCTGGAACATCCTGTAAACAGCAAGTTGTATAAAAAGCGTTTTTCTTGGACTCAGGTTCGTGAGTGCAAAAAAAAAAATATTGCAATATCTAAGGCATAAACCAATTAGTGTACGATGGAAGTTATTAGATCACACAGTATACAATAAAGATAACAAACTTATAAAGTCGTAATAAGACGATTGCAAACAAATTATACCGAAGATAGTTGGAGAAAATATAGTTAAATGACTATAGAAAGAAGGATTTACCCAAAATTCATCACGTCTACAGCCGGTTTCGTTTACTTTCAAATATATTGCAGTAATTCTTTGAATTTTTCATAGTAAATTGTAATTTCCTCTATTTTTTTATTAAAGTGTAAAACTAAGGTGTCAGAATTGAGAAATTAACCAGTGTCCAATAGGATGCAGCTGATAAAACATTGTATATTGAAGCTAGCTGGAGAGAATCCAGTAAATGTGCTATAAAAATGAAGGTTTACACAAGATTGGAACTGGAGTAGTTCGAGTGGGGAACGGGACGATAATGTGAAACATATCTTTGGGGTTTCTCTTTGTAAGAAAGAAAGGATTGATAGGAATTTAAGAAAATAAGGCAAGAAATGTGGAATCCCCATTGGTGCTTCCTTTGCTAGTGAGCTCTTCATTACAGAACAAACATCCGGAATCTTTTGCTGGAAGGCTGCCAGCCAGTCATCCTCGTGCTATTTTTTATTTTTGTCTTTTTTTATTTTACATAATTGAGCCATTTATTTTAAATATGCTGCTTAAGAATAAATTAGGTTAATGTCACTTAACCAAATGCAACTATTTGTACACAAGGATATATTTAGATGCGCGAACAGAAAACTTGAAATCATCCAAAAAACTGAGTAAGCATGACAGTGAACGCCTGACGTTCACAGTTTAGTGTCACCTTTTCTCTATGTACTATCTTTAACACAGTAAAAAAAAGAGACGTGCTTGCTTAGGAAGATGGGTTGATTGGGTAGAGATATATTTTTTGGATCTAATAAGTCCCAAAGTAAACCGGTTCCAGAACTTGTGACCTTATTGGCGGATAAAACCATTTCAAGGCGACCGCTGTCGTTCAAGGAGACTGAACTTGACTCTCGCCATCGAATTCATCTCTATCGTTCAGTGTGCTCCAGCAAGCACCACCAGCTTAACACCATTATACTTGAACATATAGCTTACTCTGCCATCACTCCTATCAGTGTCCCACAGCTGTTGCTGGGGGATGAGTCAGCAGTGAGGAAGGTTACTTAGCATGATATAATGCACCCCATACCATCCTGTGGGCTGTATACAAAAGATTACAAAGACATAATGCGTCCATGGACTGGGCGAGGAGGGCAAGATGGTAAGTCAAGAGCTGGAATTTCCTCTCTCTCTCTCTCTCTCTCTCTCTCTCTCTCTCTCTCTCTCTCTCTCTCTCTCTCTCTCTGCCCTCAGGTCTTATTGTCTTTACACCAGGAACTCCGATGATATAACGATCCTCCAACTCTTCAAGAGGGTGCTTGATACTAGTGAAAGGCTCTTGATCTAAGGAATTAGAGCTACCTTCCCCTTAATTCAAACGTAGTTACCTCCCATTCGCTAGGCGCTGCATGATCCCTACAGGTTTAGTGGTTCGCATGATTATAATAGCCCCATCCTTCAAGACAAAGCTGCGGTTCGGTTAATTCAAGGTTCCATCATTCAGGCTAGGCCTTGGTCTTACTGCAGACATTTCCTGTCCCACGTATGAAAAGTTTGCGTCCGACAAACACCCGTTGGTTGGCTGCTCCAGAACCCTCTGAAGTTTCCCCAGAGAGAAGGGGGCGCGGCTTGTGATACAAGGGGGACTCATCTGATGTGCAAGGTGTTTCTGCCACCACATCTCAGCTTCTTCCAGCAGGTAAACATACAGAGGGTAAGTTAACGGATCGGAACCTCCTGCCATGTCGGCTGTTGGAGAATGGAGAGAGGCTGCAACATAAGAATACCTAATGGAAATCAAACATTTAGGATTCTAGTAAACCTGTTTGAAAAAGATGAAAGGCAATTATTTCTTCCTCCAAGGTACTATCGATATTAATCCTCTATTAAAACTTAGTCTATAGTATCTTACTATTCGCAACACAAACTTTGACGATACTTCCTTTAGCACTCCTCACAGCCCTTTCTAACTCACCCTCTGTTGTCGTCTCCGCCCTTGCTACTCTATGATCCTGCTCCCCTGTGCTGAGCGAGCAAATCACTAATATAAAGCTCTCTTCTCTCTCTCTCTCTCTCGCGATCTGACCACCATTACCTATGAGGGTTCTGATGTCATCAGGAAGAAGATAGATCAGAGTTAACCTCAGTCTCACCATACAACTTGAGCAAAAGTCGAGAAATGGAAAAATACTTCTCTTACTTAAAGGCATTTCGCTCTCAGTGGAATTATCGACAAAGGTTCACTCAGAACGAAATATGTCGACACATCTTTGATCAATTTTATTAATATTATCACCTCACGATTTTCATTTATACCCGGGTCCATGGGATCCGCTGAAATTTTTCAGGGTAGGCAAAGGTTTTTAGGGAGAGTAAATGTTTTTCAGGGAATGCAAAGGTATCCGGAGAGGGTTAAGGGTTTCCAGGGAGGGCAAGAGTTTCCAGGGATGATAATGGTTTCCAGAGACGATAGGGGTTTCCATGGAGGGGAAGGACTGCCATGTGAAAGACAAAGGGATATGCAAGTCAGGCCTCTGCCTACTTTTGCCTATGCCAACATCTAACATGTCTAATTCCTCGTTTGGGGTGAAGACTTTTAACTTGTTAATAAGAACAGTCTTCTTTTGTTGATCCCCAATTAGCCCTTTATTTTTCAACTTAACTGGCCCCGTCAATTGCCTGTTTCCATATTCCTTTGGTCACTAGATACACTTCTGGGTTTCTAGGGTCTCGAGTTTAACATTTACATTGTGTCAGTATTATGGCAGAATGTGGGGTAACGTGACGTGAGGCTCTGAATTATGCAGAATTTGTTAAGAGGGGAGTGTCGACTCAGCCCCAACTTGACATGATTATATAATAATTGACGTTGAAATAAAAGTCTCAAAATATATGACATTCTCCTACGGCCAAGGGTTTTATCCGTCCCTTGAGTTTACGGGTGAAATATGCTACAGGCAATAGATTATTTTCCTCTTGTTTGTTTCAGGCATTAACCTTATATTAATCGTGTTCTCAGGCCACATAATTCCCCAGTGCATTATCTCTCTTGGCCTGCATACAACTGCTGCGCTCCACTATCTTATTAAAACACCTTAGCTTTACCTCATTTTCCATAGTGAATTTTATGGAAGAGGTAGAGGATGGGGGAGGACATCGCATTCAAACTATGCAGGAAGGTATCATGTTTTCCGTACATAGCCACAGGTAAAGTACGTCATCGTCATATCAGTCAGTTGATATTGGGCAGAAGAATATCTGTTAGAATTGTAATTTAGCAGCATAAATGTAAATATTATTGAGAATATTCGACAAACGAGTTGCCAAGGCTATGACAAATTTATGTAAATATAATTTTTTTATTGAACCCAAATTTAGTTTAAAATTATGTAATTTAATCACTTCCATTAATGAATGTGCATATTAGGAAAGTTCGTGTTTTTAAAAGTTCTTAAACACGAAATTCCAAGAGATTGTTCACTGGATCTTTGTAAAACAAAGAAGTCACATGAAAATGCATTAGCTGATACATGTTTAAAAATCAGTACCCATATTAAATCTTGTAAGTTTTCTGTAAGGGCATTTTTTATACTAGGAGATACTTCAGGAAGAAGGAGAAGGAGTGACTTGATGCTGGTGAAGGACTCTTGATCCAAACTTGATTACCTTCCATACTCCACACGCAGTGTGACCCCTGCGGGTTTAGTTTTCCCCCGGGAATGTAGCAGCAATAATATATATATATATATATATATATATATATATATATATATATATATATATATATATATATATATATATATATATATAATTTTTAATTTTCTGTTTTTTCCAGTTATTTGTATTGCAGTCATTATTATTATTATTATTATTATTATTATTATAAGGGAGCACTAAACCCATTGGAGTCATGCAACGCCTGGGAATGAAAGAGTTAGGCTCAATCCCAGGAAGGGGAGGGCAGGTTCAATCCCTTGGTTTAAAACCCCTCTCACCGACATCAAGGAACTTGTCTTGTGGGATACAGAGTAAGGTGTCTGGGTGCCCACTCTGTCACTTAGGTTATCTGCAATATCAGTTAATCCCTTTTGTGAACTTTTTATGAACTCCCTTCATTTTGTTTACTCATTAGTTTATGGCCTGGGGACTAACGTTTTAAGCCTACACACAATGAATATACATGATTTTTGTGTGTATTTTATTCCTGTGAAAGCGCTAAACCCGTTAGGAATACACAGCGCCTGGGAATGGGATTTTGTGCTATGGCCACACAAATTACCGTTAACTGTGATAAACTTAGAGCCTAGAGTTTCACAATGCAGTTTATGTACAGTGTCAGCAATTGGATTGTCAGCTAATCATTTATTTTACTATGATTATTATTATAATAAAAAGAAGCGCTAAATCTACAAGAGTCATACAGCATTTCTTTTAATAGAAAGTGTGAACATCTCGTTTATTTATAGCACCTCACCTCACATTACATATAGGTTACCTTTAGTCGCTTTCTGGGGGGGTCACCGCTCCTGCGGCCTTGTCCCAGAACCAGGCCTCCTGCTTACTGACCTGACCTTACTCAGGTGCACCTTTTGTTGATTTCTTGGTCGTGCTTTGAATATATAAACGAAAGCCCAAAGATTTCCCTATTCAGGCATTTTATTGTGATTCGTTGCCATAATATATACTAGGCATTTTGTCTAAACCTTTTTTTGTAAATTATCTTATCATATTTGTTTCGATACTATCTCGTATGTATGTGTGTGTGTACTCGCCTATTTGTGGTTGCAGGGGTCGACTCACAGCTCCTGTCCCCCCTCTTCGCTGGTCGTTACTGTGTGTGTGTGTGTGTGTGTGCGCGCGCGCGCCTGTGTTATAACTACGTCTCATTACCATATCTCCCCTAGTTCTTCTTTCTTCCAATGTTGTAAGATTAGCTCCTTTAGTCTGTATTCGTAGGACATTCCTCTTTGCACCGGGACTAGTCTGGTATCGAATCTGGACTTTATTTTCTGGATTCCTTTACTCAGTTGGCGGCTCCATGCTGGTGCTGCTGAATGACTCTGTTGAAGTGCCTTAATACCAGGACTATTCGGCAGATTTTCGCCTTTTGGGATATCCTTTGCGCTTTCTTTACCTCTTGGTACATTTCTTTTTTCTGACGTTTATAATCTCTGTTGGTATACTGTATCTGGTCTTCTGTCTCCTTGCCCGATTTTCATGACCTTGCACTTGCTGGGGTTAATTAAAGCTCAACAACTACCTGTCTGACCATTCTTGCAGACTATCTAGGTCGTTCTGTAGCTTTCCCTTGTATTCTCCGGTATTTAGTTTACTCGTTAATTGTTTTATATCATCAAACAGGGATACGTAGGATTTTTCTCTAGACATGTTTACGTATTTGTGCTGGTTTATAAACAGGAAATAATTGACGTATAAACTAAATATATATTAACTAACGTGTATTCTCCCACATTCGTAAATATTAGTAGCTACCACTTGTTTTCAGTCCATTTTTTTTAAGACAAACTTGACCTGCTGGAACCTCTTCTGGGTTCACGATGTTATGCTTAACTTTCGTGTAGGGCAGCCAACAACTGGGGCTGATTTGCATTGCCTTCGTATCTTATCGTGCATAAATTGTCGTTGCTGATCAAGCATAACACACACTTATATTATAGTTATGCCTTTAAAATAATTCAGAGAATTATATAGGGTAATGAATGCCATTAAATCATCATTGTCAAAATCGGTTATATTGGCAGCCCTTGCATAACGAGTGGCGGGTTTCTTGTGGTGACGGAAATTAATTTATCAGTTATGACGTCACAAGTCGATGGCAAGCAATGCTGTTGTGCAGATGTAGTAACTTTTAATGTATGAGTAAGGTAATATTCGGTTATCTGCACGTAAGTAAGTCTATTTACTGATAAACAACTTATATGCTCAATATATGGCGTTATAACATAATCAGGTTATCAAGGATGGTGGAATGAAATCGTAAATACAAGGTTTGTTGGCACCTCGCTGGCTAGCCTCGCACCGACCCTCTGTGGCCGCGGCCAGTGCAAGATATATTGTCTGTCAGGTGGCAACTGGTAATCTCCAGTATATCACTTATCTCTTACACTACACACTCTTTGTCATTAATATGTAAATTAATACCAGACTGTATGTACATGTTTTTATGTCACTGAACTCATCTTTCATCAAATCTCCACAAGAGAACGAACTGAAAAGAAATAAAGGTGAAAAATAAGCGTTAAAGAGAGGGCAACATCAGTAAGCGTGTCGACGTGGTCTTGCTATGCTTAGGCACACTCCCATCAACGTCTTATTAGTGGCCTTAGTCACGTATTCTCCACTTTGCTAAGATGAAAGTACTTATTTTTTTTTTTTGGCAGTCTGTGGTAACTGTTATCACAATAATCTTTGAGCATTAGACAATGTCTACTAACTCTTACAATGAGACTAGCGAGGCATAGTAAGCATTTATTTTTCTTAGCATCCCAAAGGTTGAGAAATTATATATATTCCACTACTTATAACATTTCGGTTTTAATGCATGTCTTAGGCGACATAGCATTCATGGAACTACTTTATAATTAGCATAATTTCACCACCAGTTTATGGGGTTGCAATATATTCAGAATTTTTTGCTCACGTTCAGTATTATGAGAAATTAATATCTTGCAGTGGTGTTTATATTCTCTGTCATGCTTTTTCCACGTCGTAAATACATCTAAAATATATCCGCTCAATAAAAAATGACACTGAATGAACAAACAAGAAAAGAAAACCATTTTAAATGAGACAGTTGGATATGGTATATAAACCGATATACATGTACCTTAGGTATATAAACCGATATACATGTACCTTATTGTGCATTCATGAGAAATGTATATCTCTTAGGGTAAATATACTGAGTGATGTGTATCATAGTGTATATACACTGAGAGTTGTATATTTCAGCATGTATATGGACTTGAGTTTATTTTAATCTCTATTTTAAAGATTAAAATATTGTTGATGTTAGTATGCAGATACAGTGTTACCTTAATGACTGACGTACAGTAGAAAGGATTTAACATTAAACTTAGTGAACAAATTAACGAACTAGATATAAAAAGGGCAGGGTACTAACACGGAAAGTAGTATAGCTCTGTATATACATGTTGAGGTGTATATTTGTGCATATATGTGAACAAGTGTATATATCCCAGTGTACACTATAAATATGGAATGGGATATATAGCAATGTATATACACGGAGAGGTGTATATCTGTATATACACGTTGAGGTGTATATCTGTATACACAGAGTCGAGTTCAATCCCTCTTAACTGTTGTGCAGTTCATTTTAGTGTAGAGGTGAATTGCAGTATTAATTAATGACACATTTTCAGACGCTGGGTTTTAAACCTAAACAATACTGGCAAACTAAAGAAAATGGATGCTTAGTGGACCAATACTTTCAAATTTCTGTCTCTCTCTCTCTCTCTCTGTCTCTCTCTCTCTAAAATTTATTTAATTTCGTCAACTGACTGAGAGATAATTCAATAAATGGAGAGGGTTTCGGCGTTGACCCCCGAAACCCTCTCCAGGTTCACTCCAGGTAATACCACGACTGTCTTAGCACTTTATCTTCAGGCATAAAGTGGATTACCAACAGACCCCTAGATGCCTTTAAGAGGGAACTTGACAAACTCCTCAAATCACTTCCTGATCATCAGGACGCTGATGCATACATCGGACGACGGGTACTAACAGCTTGATTGATCAGACCAGCAACGATGATGCCTGGTGTGGGACCGGGTCGCGGAGTAGGTGACCTCAAGAAGCTACTACAAGTGCGGATTTTTAACCCCGGAGGGTTAGCCACCCAGGATAACCCAAGAAAGTCAGTGCGTCATCGAGGACTGTCTTATTTCCATTGGGGTCCTCAATCTTGTCCCCCAGGATGCGACCCACACTAGTCGACCAACACCCAGGTACCTATTTGCTGCTAGGTGAATATGACAACAGGTGTAAGGAAACACGTCGAAATGTTTCCACCCCGCCGGGAATCGAACCCGGACCCTCCGTGTGTGAAGCTAAAATGTAGTTACTTTTATGACAAAAAAGCTGTTTTCTCTCACCATTAAGTGGAGCTAAGTGTGAGACCTTGATATCATTGGTCTTGTAAGATCTTCCACATCCCTCCAGTGATAAAGGCTTCGGTGAAATGACAGATCCAGCCAGAGTGTTTCAAGGGAAGAAATCTACACGAAGGATTCACAATGGACTTAAACTTCCTGTCCTTCCCAGAGACTCCCTCGATGCAAGTGAGGTGTGTTTCAACTATTAGTACTTCTGTATAAACATTTCCGTGGAACACTGTATACAAAACTCAAGAGGATCATCAAATAGAACGAAAGGAACACGTGAAAGACTTGGGAATAACTATGTCTGCTGACCTTTCAGAGAACATACGACAAAGGTCACGACAGCCAGGCGAATGATGTGGTAGGTATTAAAAACCTTCAAAACAAGGGAAATAATGCCATTGATGACACTTTTCAAATCGCTAGTGCTCCCTCATTTGGAATATTACTCAGTGTTGACGGCTCCATTCAAAGCAGGAGAAATATCAGAGCTTGAACAAATACAGAGATCGTTTACGGCCCACATAGAGCCAGTAAAGCATTTAAATTACGACTTGGAACGCCTTTAAGTCTTGAATATGTACTCACTGGAGCGGAGGAGAGATACATGATAATATATACCTGGAAAGTACTCGAGGGCCTGGTTCCAAATCTGCACATTGCCATAACATACTGGAGTGAGAGAAATGGGAGGAAGTACAAAACAAACCTAGTGAAAAGTAGGGGTGCGGTGGACACAATTAGGGAACACTGTATCAACATTCATGGCCCCAGATTATTCAATATCTTACCAAAAGATATCAGAAACACTGCTGGAACAAATGTAAAAGTCTTCAAGAGAAAACTGGACAAGTATCTTCACTAGGTGCCAGATCAACTAGGCTGTGATGGATATGTGGTGAAGAGGGCCTCCAGCAGCAACAGCCTGATTGACCAGGCTACCACCAGATGAGCCTGGTCCATGGCCAGGCTCTGGGAGTAGAAAGACTCGGAACTCATCAAAGGTATGGTGATATGCTCATCGTTTGAATATAGAGAATTTGGAGGAGTGATTGAAGCTCTACATCCTAAGAGATGTAACGTGGCTAAGATACGTCGAAGATATCTTGGTCATTGCTCCCAGACGCCTCAACATCTTGAGCCTACTGTACTCAGCAGTTCTTGGTAGAACCTTCAGTAAAGTTAACCATAGAAGAAGAAAAAGAACAGATTCCTTTTCTTGACGTCATGATCTGCAAAAAAAAATAAGCTAGATTTCAAAGATTATTGTCAGTCACTAACAGAAAGGACCTACTACGCTACAAAACAAAACTAGGAAGGGAAATGTCTTGCAATAAAATGCCAGAACACACACATTGTTAGCTAGTTAGTTACCAAGTCCTACATATTTGTCGATAATATTCTACCTAACGGGAAAAACAGCATACTGTCATGTGGGCCAAAATAAGTGAAGACGCGTCACAACCATGAAGGTACCACTGCTGGTCATTTGTAAATAAGGGAGTGAACTGCACCGCATGTATAGCATGAACTCTTAATAGGCTGTTTTCATTTAAGATAAGATAACATTTTGAAAACTTATGAATGTGTTCTTTCATAATTTTTTGACTGTGGTCTGATTGTGCCTGACGCTACGGTTTGAGTATCTCGGAAACTGCTGATATCTTGGGATTTTCACGCACAACACTCTCTTAAGAGTTTTCAGAGAATGGTGTGAAAAATACAAAATATCCAGTGAGCTGCTATTCTGTGGTCGAAAAACCTTGATAATGGAGATATTAGAGGAGAATAGCCAGACTGGTTCAAGGTGTCAGTAACTCAAATAACCATGCTTTACAACTGTGGTTTGCAGAACATCTCTGAACACACGTCGAATCTTGAAGTGGATGGGCTACAACAGCAGAAGACCACACCGGGTTTCACTCATGTCAGCTAAGAACAGGAAACTGAGGCTACAGTGATCACCGGCTCACCAAACCTGGACACTTGAAGATCAGAAAAACGTATTCTCATATGAAGAATCACGATTTCTGATGCGACATGCAGATTGTAGGGTCAGAATTTGGCGTAAACCTTTGAAGTGTGGTGGAACGGGAGATTCAGAGCATGAATGTGCAGCTGACAAATCTATAGGAACTGCTTGATGCTATCATGCCAGAATGGAACAGGCTCTCAAAGGAATGTTTCCAGCACCTTGTTAAATTCATGCCACGAAGAATTCAGGCTGTTCTGTCGAAGAATAGAAGGTTGTATTTAATAAAGTGACCATTGAGTGCATGTGTGTGTGTGTGTGTATATATATATATATCGTGCCGAATAGGTAAAACTTGCTATTTTGGCTTAAATAGCAACGCTCTTCTTGCCGAATAAGGCAAGCTAAAATTTGTGTATGCAAAAATTTCGCAAAAATCATTCTGAACCTAACTAAAAAAATGTTTTTCACTGTGTTTGTTTATTATTTAATTATTGTAAATTTATCTAAAACATATTTAGTTCGATTAGGCTAAATTAAATTGCGCTTGTTATAATAAGGTTAGGTAAGTTTTCTAAGGTTCTTTTGGTAAAAAGTTATTATTTTTTACATTAACATAAATGAAAAAAAAATATGTCTTTAAATGTATAAGAGAAATTTTTAGAAAGGACTTAATTTTAAACGAGTTCTTGCTAACTGACCAGTTTTACCTTTTCGGTCGTCCTCGAAAAGGTTGGAGGGAGGGATTGAAGGAGGTTTTGTGTGCGAGGGGCTTGGACTTCCAGCAAGCATGTGTTGAGCGTGTTAGATAGGAGTGAATGGAGACGAATGGTTTTTGGGACCTGACGAGCTGTTGGAGTGTGAGCAGGGTAATATTTTGTGAATGGATTCAGGGAAACCAGTTAATTGATTTAGTTGGACTTGAGTCCTGGAAATGGGAAGTATAATGCCTGCGCTTTAAAGGAGGGGTCTGGGATAGTGACAGCTGGGAGGGACTTATTCTCAGCTGTCGTATCTGATCGCCTCTGCAAAGACCGATTATGTATGAGGTGAAAGTGTTGAATGATGATGAAAGTATTTTCTTTTTGGGGAGTTTCTTTCTTTTGAGTCACCCTGCCTCGGTGGGAAACGGCCGATTTGTTGAAAGTTTTTATATATATATATATATATATATATATATATATATATATATATATATATATATATATATATATATATATATATATATATATATACATACATACATACATACAGTGGACCCTCGGTTTTCGTTGAAAATTCTTTCCAGAATGTTGTTTGAGTGCTGTTACCGAACGAATTTGTTCCCATAAGGACAAATGTAAATTAGATTAGTCATTTCAGACCCCCAAAAATACACTTACGAAAATACACTTACATAATTGTTCGAGTTTGGAGGTGAACGAAAACCGAGGGTCCACGCACACACGTGTGTGTTTGTGTGTACATATGAATCATGAGTGTTTGAATTTTTTCATGTATTGATCAATAAGTGTCGTGGAGAACGTGTTTTGGCTTCAATGGGTGAGGAGGTGTATTGTCAGGGTGGCGGGGAGAAAGATGGAATGTGATGGGCAAACAGATCAGGAAGGAGAGATGAAGCAATAGCAGAATGAAGGAAGGTGTGGGAGGATGACGGAAGGTGGAGGTGGGGAATGAAGAAAGATGGGGAGTATGAAAAGAATGTGGAGAAGCATGAAAGACAGTTGGGAAGTGGGAAGGTGGAAGAGTGTGAAGGAAAGTTGAGGAGTGTGAAGGAAGTTGGGGAGGTTGAAAAAAGGTGGAGATTGAAGGAACTTCTGGGAGGGTTGACGTGAAGGATGTAATGTATTAATTCCTCTCTATATTACTGGTGTTAATTATCTTTATCACTATGTTTCCTCTTTTCATTCTAGTACCAGAGGCCACATATTACTAACACACACATGTATCCACTTAACTCACCTTTCCCCATACACTTAAATTATTACATAAACATGTAAAATAAGAGGATAAAAACGGAGGATTTTTTAAAAGGCAAGGCCTCAAGTGGTGATGGTGTTTTGTTCGTCATTATTATTATTATAATCAAAGGGAAGCGCTAAACCCGTAGGATTATACAGCGCCTGTGGGGGGGGGTATGTGAAAGGTATTCAGGCTTAATTCAGAGAAGTGGAGCATAGATCCAATTCCCTAGATCAAGAGCCGCTCACCAGCGTCAAGGAACCTTCTTTGAGGGGATTTGTTCGTCATAAAACATTAGTGTCTCCTGACTAGTCTTAATCAGATAATAACCTGTTAAATTGTTAAGCCAGCGCTGGCCAACCGCCGCTTGTTTCTCCACACCATTTATAAATTGAAGGATCATTACATAATAGATTCCTGAAATTGTTCCGGGTTTATTGATTGAAATCAATAAGTCATTCTTGGTATTCCAGAAATAATATGATAAAGTCTTGCATGATCTACAGAAATCTGATAGGTCATCCATAACACTGTACTTGTTATATGCAAGAATGTCCATGCGATTAGTAAAGGAAACACCCATTGTGGTGTAGAATGGCATATATCCCAGGGAGGTTTATCCAGTGTGGATACACCTCCCTGGGAGAGTATGTTTGTAAGATGATCAAAGTGTGGTGTAAAAGGTGGTGTACCTGAGAAGAGTATGTCAGTTCTGTGTATACCTTCAGCTTCAGTCTCGATCGAAGTGATTGAGACTGTGGAACTGAATGCTTCTCATGGCTAAGGGACTGACTACTTCAGTGCTGACGCACTGATCACGTCATCTTTACCACTCTACTGCTGCTGTCTACAGTATTTGTCACCTTTGTATGTGACGTTTCGCCTGCAGAGCAGGCTTTCTACTGCAGGACATCAGTTGTTAAGCAACCACTGGCTTACTACTGCAGGACATCAGTTGTTAAGCAACCACTGGCTTACTACTGCAGGACATCAGTTGTTAAGCAACCACTGGCTTACTACTCCTGTACATCAGTTAAGCAACCACTGGCTTACTACTGCAGGACATCAGTTGTTAAGCAACCACTTACTTACTACTCCTGTACATCAGTTAAGCAACCACTGGCTTACTACTCCTGTACATCAGTTAAGCAACCACTGGCTTACTACTGCAGGACATCAGTTGTTAAGCAACCACTGGCTTACTACTGCTGGACATCAGTTGTTAAGCAACCACTGGCTTACTACTGCTGGACATCAGTTGTTAAGCAACCACTGGCTTACTACTGCAGGACATAAGTTGTTAAACAACCACTGGCTTACTACTGCAGGACATCAGTTGTTAAGCAACCACTGGCTTACTACTGCTGGACATCAGTTAAGCAACCACTGGCTTACTACTGCTGGACATCAGTTGTTAAGCAACCACTGGCTTACTACTGCAGGACATCAGTTGTTAAGCAACCACTGGCTTACTACTGCTGGGCATCAGTTGTTAAGCAACCACTGGCTTACTACTGCAGGACATCAGTTGTTACAACCACTGCCTACTGCTGGACATCAGTTAAGCAACCACTGGCTTACTACTGCAGGACATCAGTTAAGCAACCACTGGCTTACTACTGCAGGACATCAGTTGTTAAGCAACCACTGGCTTACTACTGCTGGACATCAGTTGTTAAGCAACCACTGGCTTACTACTGCTGGACATCAGTTGTTAAGCAACCACTGGCTTACTACTGCAGGACATCAGTTGTTAAGCAACCTCTGGCTTACTACTGCTGGACATCAGTTGTTAAGCAACCATTGGCTTACTACTGCTGGACGTCAGTTAAGCAACCACTGGCTTACTACTGCTGGACATTAGTTAAGCAACCACTGGCTTACTAATGCAGGACATCAGTTAAGCAACCACTGGCTTACTACTGCTGGACATCAGTTAAGCAACCACTGGCTTACTACTGCTGGACATCAGTTGTTAAGCAACCACTGGCTTACTACTGCTGGACATCAGTTAAGCAACCACTGGCTTACTAATGCAGGACATCAGTTAAGCAACCACTGGCTTACTACTGCTGGACATCAGTTAAGCAACCACTGGCTTACTACTGCTGGACATCAGTTGTTAAGCAACCACTGGCTTACTACTGCTGGACATCAGTTAAGCAACCACTGGCTTACTAATGCAGGACATCAGTTAAGCACCACTGGCTTACTAATGCAGGACATCAGTTAAGCAACCACTGGCTTACAGGAGCTAGGTTTTTCATCTCATTTAAAAAACAAAGGGTCTTAGAATTAAGACTAAGTGTTTTACAGAGGCAACTAGGCAGGTAGGTTGGACGAAAAAAATCATGTTGGTTAGGTTGTGCTATTGGTATAGTGAGGATTTTGATCCATGAGTTATAGCTATATGACTCTTTCGGGTTTAACAATTTCTTGTGAATATAATAATAATAATAATAATAATAATAATAATATTATTATTATTATTATTATTATTATTATTATCATTATTATTATTATATTAATTAAAGGTAGTAATGTTGATCCATGAAGAGGGTAACTATATTATTCTTTCTTCAATGAATAAAATAATGCTTTTCATTATTATTATTCTCTTCCCCATAAATATTATAATAATACTTTTAATTATTATTATTATTGTTATCATTATTGTTATTATTTTGTATTGCGGAGAAAAGTATGACGAGGAGAAGCACTTTTAATGGGACTGAAGTACCTGGCCGTGCTAAATGCAACTTATATTACAAAAAGTAGTCAACAAAGATGAGGAATAAAGTATAAATCAGAAGATAGTTTTGGTTTAAAATACTTTCACGACACCAGAACGTTTATACGATACTTATTTATATCATGTACAGTGATCAATAAACCAAATTCAAAGTATGAGGACTCTGCACGTGCAGAAGGCAGAATTATAACATATTATTAGCCAACCAGAGGCGTGTGAGAAGGATCTTAAGCTGCACCTTCATGCAAGATAACGTCACTTGGGCCCCCGTCCCTCACCCCTGAAACAGCCTGCTCGGTCAGATGACCAAAAGCTCCAGCTATGGGTCATCATATAACTAAGACCCGCGTCAGGAAACACTTGTCCTGTTTCCTGACAAACCTAACCTAACTTAACCTCCAGCGCATGGTTAGGCACCCCATATGTAGCTGGTGCACACAAGTAGGCCAGTTATGACGTATTGTGCCTAAGACTTAAAATGAAATGCAGAAATGTGGTTATGTTATATGTACGTCAAATGCAAAATTGCACTTGGCGCACTTCACAAGGTAGTAAACCCCTGAAGGGTCTTACGTCTCCTGGGGAATTTGAGGTAATCAGGTTTGATCCAAGGAAGTGGAGGGTAGGTGAAATTCCTTGAATTACGAACCTTTTAGCAGCATGAAGGCACTTCCTCTGAAGGGTCATTCAGTTTATGCACAGTCATTTGTTCCTTGCTGCACAAACAATACCTTGAATTACTTTTACCATTTAAGGTCAGTGTTTCTGAGGGTGAAGCTGCAGGTGATGCACTCGTCAGTCAGTCTGGTTAAGCACTGTTGATTCTGGCCAGTAACTAGATAGGTAGTCTTGGAGGTAATGCCTTGCTAATTTATTGAGAAGTCCTAGATAAGCTGTAGTTAAAGACTGGTAAACAAACTGTTTCTTATACGATGTGTCAACACGTCCGAGTGTGTGTGTGTCGTGCGTGTGTGTGTGTGTGTGTGTGTGTGCGTGTGTGCGCGCTTACCTATTTGTGGTTGCAAAGGTCGATTCTCAGATCGTGGCTCAACTTGTCGCTCTCTAGACTCACTCTCTTAGTCTCACTGACCCTATCGTGCCTGCTCTTCAAACCACTTACTGAACATGCTTTTGTGTGGGAGAGAGACTCTCATGAAATAAAACGGAGCAGACCCTTTTTTTGCAGGTACAGAACAGGGTGGGGAACATGACTTTATAAGGGAGACGTTGCACATCTTTGTGGAAGGTGACGTCACATGGTAGGTTCATCATGTGAAGATAACGATGCAACCTTACCAATTGTAACGTAACGTAACTTAGTTTGATGTGTGTGTATGTGCGTCTCTTTACTAACAGGTGTGATGTGCCTCGAGCAGCATGCATTTTTCAATATTTATGTTAGCATTATTATATTGAAAAAGCACTAAACCCGTGTGGGTTTATATTTACATGTGATCTGGTGTGGGGGAGCTAGTTCTTGTTACTGCATTTCCCGTTCATTACTCTCACTTATGCCCACTCAACACTACCTCCTTTATGTCTCACTCATTTGTTTGTTTGGGATTTTATCCTCCCTCTCCATTCTCAGAGAGTTGCCCTCATGCCGGTGAAAGATTCTAGTTCCAAGGAAATGGAGCAGTTCTCCCCTTCATTGGATGAAACCTGATTGCCCCACTCGAATATAATAATAATTCTTCCATCTGTGTCTATTTGTTCTCACTCTTACGTATAATGTACAAAAAGTTCTTCTTTTATTTCCTAGGTTCGCTGGATATTGTTTTACAGACTATTATACCGTTACATTATGGTCGTAATAAACGTGATACTTATAGGAATGCATTTATAACAAATTATGTGAATAACCCAAAAGAATCAGTGTAAATTATTTAGAATATTAAGAGCTGAAACCCCGAGAAAACTTAGCAATGTTGGTTATTTCCGTCGGTGGTCTTGGGTGCTTCTGGAAATAAATGGTATAAAATACCGACACAATGGAAAAATAAACACATAAGCAGTATAATGTGATCCTTTATTGACAACGTTTCGCCCACGCAGTGGGCTTTATCATTGAACAAGTTTTTTCCAAACTTCACTATCCTCGTCACTTCATTAGAGACTGCAGACGACGGGCATTAAACATCTTCAACACACCCAGAGAAGACACTGCTGAGAAGAGATACATAGTCCTTCCCACCAACTCCATTTCCAAACAAGTTTCCAACATTTTTTCTAAGACCTCATTCCGAGTATCCACCTCCACATCCACCACCATTAAGGACATTACCAGTAACAGACAGGAAAAGCTTCAATCCACGGCAGGGGTATACACAATCCCTTGTAATGGCTGCAGCAAATTATACGTTGGCGAAACATCCAGAGACCTACAAACACGCATTTCAGAACACCAGTACGCAGGCAGATCTGACGACTCAAGAAATGCCTGTGTTCAACACCGAAATTTACACAACCATTTAATCAACTACAGAAACGCAAGACTCATCGCCAGAGAAGACAACACGCAATACCGAAGAATCCTAGAATCATCACTCATCTGTATATCCAACAACTTCAACCAGAACAACGGCTTCTACAACATAGCTGAACCTATTGCCAAGAAACTTCTTCAACGCTATCCCACCTAGAACTCAAGAATGGTACACTGCAGGTCCTTTAAGTCACACTATGTTTTCAACTATCACACTACTTTTAAGACTCACATGCAGCTTTCTCCACCTGACCCAGCATTCTCCACCTGACTGTACCCTATATATATCTCCATGTTGCTCATTTTCCAGGTAGATCTGTCTGTGACTCGATAAAGCCCACTGCGTGGGCGAAACGTTGTCAATAAAGGATCACATTATACTGCTTATGTGTTTATTTTTCCATTGGGTGCTTCTCCTGGCCTAGGATGTGATCCAGAGTTACACCTGACGGACTCTTAGTAAGCTCTTAGGTTAGGTCAAATTTGTCAGGAAACAGGACAAGTGTTTCCTGACGCTGGTCTTAATCTGATCCGCCGCTGGAGCTTTTGGTCATATGACCGAGGCCTTCCGCTGGCTTACCGGTCCACCCCTTTAAAAATTATGGTTATGATTTTATGGTATTTATTATATCATTAGGAACTTCTTCACTGCTAGGTGAACAGGGGTAGCAAATGTAAGAAGATTTGCCT
This sequence comes from Cherax destructor, assembly GCA_009830355.1. NCBI lineage: Eukaryota > Metazoa > Arthropoda > Malacostraca > Decapoda > Parastacidae > Cherax > Cherax destructor. Next base: position 165,671 of record WNWK01000101.1, on the reverse strand, counting down.
ATACCTCTTAGCTTGCTAGAACGTTGTGACAACCATGGCTATCATTTGATATAAGTAACATTGTTTGATTTTACTGGGTTATCCTAGGTTAAATTCTCCATAATTTACCATATAAAACAATTGTAATAGTTTAAAATTATGTTTGAGGCCTAAAATTTTTACCGTACTTATATCCTTATGTTACTTAAAGTTACTAGTGGTTAAGATAAGTTTTATTCAAGAAAATCTATAAACATTTTACAGTAAGTTTGTGCAATGGTTCTAAGGACATACAGATGTTTTAGGCATAGAATAATGGTATAATATGCGGATTTAATGTAGAATAACCAATAAAGTCAGTATGACTTATTTCCTTTGTATGTGATATCTGTTTGTTGTTAGAGAGGGAGAAGAGTTATCTATCCTCGGTGCGTTGCCGTCTTGAGCGGTTTTACTCATTCTTACTTTTTGTTTTCTATAAAATATGTTCAATCGCCAAGTTATGTGTGCTAGGGTCGAGACTCAGCTCCTGGCTTCGCCTCCTAAACTACTATGACCGGCATCACTGATTACTGATCTCTTTAATCTTAGCCTATTTATTCTTGAAACAGTGTACTGAGTTTGCCTCCGCCACTCCACCAAATCAAACCATCCCGATAATAAAAAAAATACTTCCTTAAGAACATAGAACATAAGAACATAAGAAAGGAGGAACACTGCAGCAGGCCTGTTGGCCTATACTAGGCAGGTCCTTCACAATCCGTCCCACTAACAGAATATTTGCTCAACCCAATTTTCAATGCTACCCAAGAAATAAGCTTTGACAATTCTACCCACTCATGTGCGAGTCCCACTCAAATCCAACCCCTCTCACTCATGAATTTATCCAACCTAAATTTGAAACTACCCAAGGTCCTAGCTTCAATAACCCTACTAGGCAGACTGTTCCACTCATCAACTACCCTATTTCCAAACCAATACTTTCCTATATCCTTTCTAAATCTAAACTTATCTAACTTGAATCCATTATTGCGGGTTCTCTCTTGGAGAGATATCCTCAAGACCTTATTTATATCCCCTTTGTTAATACCCATTTTCCACTTGTATACCTCGATCATGTCTCCCTCATTCTACGTCTTACAAGTGAATGTAATTTTAGGGTCTTCAATCTTTCTTCGTAAGGAAGATTTCTAATGCTATGTATTAATTTAGTCATTCTACGCTGAATGTTTTCTAACGAATTTATGTCCATTCTGTAATATGGAGACCAGAACTGAGCTGCGTAATCTAGGTGAGGCCTTACTAATGATGTATAAAGCTGTAATATAACCTCTGGACTTCTGTTGCTAACACTTCTTGATATAAATCCCAGTAATCTATTTGCCTTATTACGTACGCTTAGGCATTGCTGTCTTGGTTTAAGGTTGCTGCTTACCATCACCCCCAAGTCCTTCTCGCAATCTGTATGGCTAAGTTCTACGTTATTTAACTTATAAGTGCTTGGGTTATGGACACTCCCGAGCTTCAGAACCCTGCATTTATCTACATTGAACTGCATCTGCCACTTTTCTGACCACGAATTAAGTTTGTCTAAATCTTCCTGAAGTTCTATGACATCTATGTTTGAATCAATTATCCTACCTATCTTCGTGTCGTCGGCGAATTTGCTCATATCACTAGTAATTCCCTCATCAAGGTCATTGATATATATTATAAATAACAATGGGCCTAAGACTGATCCCTGTGGAACACCACTTGTTACAAGTCCCCATTCGGATTTAACCCCATTTATGCACACTCTCTGCTTCCTATTGGTGAGCCATGACTCGATCCATGACAGCACTTTTCCCCCAATGCCATGAGCTGCCACTTTCTTTAATAGTCTCTGGTGCGGTACTCTATCAAAAGCCTTACTAAAGTCTAAATAAACAATATCGAAATAAACAAGTGAATGTAATTTTAGGGTCTTCAATCTTTCTTCGTAAGGAAGATTTCTAATGCTATGTATTAATTTAGTCATTCTACGCTGAATGTTTTCTAACGAATTTATGTCCATTCTGTAATATGGAGACCAGAACTGAGCTGCGTAATCTAGGTGAGGCCTTACTAATGATGTATAAAGCTGTAATATAACCTCTGGACTTCTGTTGCTAACACTTCTTGATATAAATCCCAGTAATCTATTTGCCTTATTACGTACGCTCAGGCATTGCTGTCTTGGTTTAAGGTTGCTGCTTACCATCACCCCCAAGTCCTTCTCGCAATCTGTATGGCTAAGTTCTACGTTATTTAACTTATAAGTGCTTGGTTATGGACACTCCCGAGCTTCAGAACCGCATTTATCTACATTGAACTGCATCTGCCACTTTTCTGACCACGAATTAAGTTTGTCTAAATCTTCCTGAAGTTCTATGACTTCTATGTTTGAATCAATTATCCTACCTATCTTCGTGTCGTCGGCGAATTTGCTCATATCACTAGTAATTCCCTCATCAAGGTCATTGATATATATTATAAATAACAATGGGCCTAAGACTGATCCCTGTGGAACACCACTTGTTACAAGTCCCCATTCGGATTTAACCCCATTTATGCACACTCTCTGCTTCCTATTGGTGAGCCATGACTCGATCCATGACAGAACTTTTCCCCCAATGCCATGAGCTGCCACTTTCTTTAACAGTCTCTGGTGCGGTACTCTATCAAAAGCCTTACTAAAGTCTAAATAAACAATATCGAATTCTTTATCGTGATCAACAGGTCTATTTGTGTCTTTAGGAGCTTAGACATGGGTGAAATTCCACAGTTACTAAAAACAATAGCCACACTCCATAAAGGTGGCAGCAGAGCATTAGCTAAGAACTATAGACCAATAGCTCTAACGTACAACATCATAAAAATCTTTGAAAGAGTGCTAAGATTGCAAACCACTTGGATTCCCCAAAACTCCACAATCCATGGCAACATGGGTTCAGAGCAGGTCGCTCCTGCCTCTTGCAACTACTGGATCACTATGATATGGTCTTGGATGCACTGGAAGAAAAACAGAATGCAGATGTAGTATACACAGACTTTGCGAAAGACTTTGACAGGTGCGATCATGGCGTAATAGCGCACAAAATACGTGATAAAGGAATGACTGGCAAAGTGGGGAGATGGATCTTCAAATTTCTAACCAATCGAACACAAAGA